>DF363936.1:27200-37824 GCA_000787875.1 Solanum virginianum | reverse complement strand
AATTTTGGACAAAGTAAATAATTATAATAATAATATTATGAGTTTGAATATGAACATTTTACTTATGTTTGGTACCCATGATAGTGATTGTGTGCATACGATTCTCACGACTCTACTTGTGCCTAGTATGACATCTTTCACCGGTTTTCAGGCTGGTTGTGGTCGTGAGGATAAGTTATATATATATATATATATGTGTGTGTGTGTGTGTGTGTGTGTGTGTGTGTTGGCATTATGTCTGAGCACGACTCGACAACCCGAGTGGTTCAGACTATATTTTTAATGGGCACGCCTCGATACCCCGAGCAATCCAGATCATATTCTTAGTGGGCGCGCCTCGACAACCCGAACGGTCCAGATCATATTCTTAGTGGGCGCGCCTCGATACCCCGAGCGGTTTAGATCATATTCTTAGTGGGCGCGCCTTGACACCCCACACGGTCCAGATCATATTTTTAGTGGCGCAACTCGATAACCCGAGTGGTCCAAGACGTATCCTTAGTGGGCACAATTCGGTAATTCGAGCGGCCTAACTTTTGGACCATGCCACTTCTGTTTTAGGATTTGTGAGTATAGGGATGCCTAGTTCACCTATCCTATGTTTGATATGTAATGGGTGGGCGACTATATTTCCTGTGCCCTATGCATGGTTAGTATTTTGGAAAGTAGATGTTTTGTGATTTGAATCTTGAAAGTAGGCATTTTGATATTTTTGGATATATACTGCTCTCTGTACTTCTGTTTCAGTTACCTCTCAGTTTCATATATTGGGAAGTAAGTATGAAATATTTTGGATATGCATTTACCGTTATACTTTGGCCTTGTTTGCTATACACCTTATGATCTGGTAAGTAAGTACTTTGATATTTCGGGTATGCATTTAACCATTGTACTTTTGTTTTAATGGTTGTCCTGATATATACATTCTCTGTACTTTCTGCTTTACATATTCGGTACGTATTTTGTACTGACCCCCTTTGCTTCGGGGGTTGCGTTTCATACCCGCAAGTACAGACATACAGGAGAGGGCCACCAGCTTAGGATTCTGACTGCTGTTTAAAGTGCTCCTGTGCTTCGGAGCAAACTTTGGATATATACACTTATTTACTATTTTGTGTTACTATTGGGCGGTTTAACCGCAGCGGTGACCTTGTCGACCCGCTTGTATATATATATACATATATTGTGTGTTAGGACTTTTCTGTATGCAGGGTTTGGAATAGTTCAAAAAATAAAGGAAACTCTACCAAAATTTTTGTAAAATAAGATATCTGTTGTAATTATAATCTGGGTTGCGTTTGTGTCTGGGTGCCCCAATTGGGCACTAGTCACGGCCCACGGGGTCGGATCGTGACATATTTACATATGTTAACTTCCGCTTCTGTATCCATCATAGGTGTATACTAGGTATTGTAATATCCTTCTACTATAATTTTCATTAATATGTGTATTTTCATATTATTGTTTTTATGATTTTTCTCTTTTTATCTTATGTAATTGTTATGTGTGATGGTTCTGTTTTATATGGTCTTCCTTCATCTTCCAAATAAATCCGTAAACTCACTTGATTTTTTATTCTAAGTGGAGCCATTCTCTGTTTTTTGTCACAAGAATGTATGTAAGTGATGGCAATATCTTTCGGCTCACAATTTAATTCACAACTGGCAATAATTTGATTCACAAAATTCTCATACGCTATATCTCGATTCACAATCATCACTACCGTCTCAATCTTTTTTTTTGCCTTCCCAACGCTAAATAAAACGGTTGTTGGACTCAACCCATTCACCATGACAATCAACTCCTAATATTATTTTGTCTCCCATTGATGATGTTGAAGGTACCTAAATAAATAATAATTAAAAGAGCAAGATGAGAAAACTATACAGAAATACAACAACTGTTGTATTTAATTCAACAGCTACTTCATCTATTGATACATCAGATGCAATCAATACTGCAGTACATTCAACAGTAATTAAAAACTGTTGCAGAAATGGTGAACCAGTTGCTAAAAAATTATTTCAACTATTATTCCATATCGTTCAGTAACTGTTGAATCTATTTCAGCATCTGCTGCAACGTCGCTGAAAATAGCTCAACAGTGAAGAACAGTAACAATGGTAAAAACAACAACAAAAACACAAAACTCAAATAAACAACACCACATTCACTTTCATCAGTCATAATAATGATTAAAAGTTACCTTTCAAGTAATTTCTAAAGCTATACGAACAAATGCCCCAAAAATTGATTTCTTTTTCCTCCCAAATTTGAAGCTCCAATGTCGAAAAAATAATGATAGGAGCAGCCGTTGGAGACATTTTCCAAATTGAAAAATTAGGTTTTTTTTTATTTAGTTGGGTTAAAGTGTTTTAAAAAAAACTTGGGAACTTGTTTGAAAATAGTCAAATATTATTAATCCTTAATTATAAACTTTTCATCTACACCTAATAATTAAAACTCATGTCACTTTTTTTTAAAATTTTAAAACTTTTTTGTCACCCTTAATTCAATGACCCAAGTTTCATTCCTCGAAGAAAACAAATCCCCTAATTAGTTTTCAAAACTAAAGAACCTCTTTTTGCGATCTATTTCTTTGTGAAGTGCTCAAGATTGGACCTTTAACGAAGAAAAGAGAAAATTTAGAGTTGACTAAATATGATGGGAGGAAAACCTGGTGAAGGTTTCTCCAACTAAAATACTACATACATACACTCAAACAATGTGCTACCAGTTACTTGTTTTCACGGAATACTTTCTTCGTGTGGCATTTTATTTTTTAAAATTTATGAAAATAAATATTATTTTTTAATAAATTAAAAATAATTTAAATTTTGAATTCTATGTTTAACGTTAATAAAATAATTTATAATGATACAAATATTTAAAATTCATTCTAAGTATCACAAATTCTAAAAGTTTATACCAAATCAAAAAGAGCAAAATATGCATGTATTGCAACTGTAATATCATAAGAAAATCGTTGGGTCCAGAAGTAATACACCCTTGCACAGCCAATATTTTCTTAAGCTGAGCTGTCTACTTTCTTTGATCTTGTTTTTGGAAGAGGGTTTAAAAATATAAAGAAAAATAAAAATATAAAAAAGTTAAAAGGAGATTCAATATTATTTATACATAAAAATAATCTTAATTATGTAATCTTTCATTAAAGGAAATTTTATACATTTTTTGATCTTATCTGACTCCGCCCATATAAATATGAATAAGAATCCTCCCCATTATTCTATGTATACATATATCTTGGTTAAAAATTAAAATGTTGAAATTTAATTACTCAATATAAGGTCTAATCATGATTAAAATAATAAATATTTGTTTTTTTTAACTCTCAAAAGTTTTGATAATAATCCATAATTCAAGCTAAAATAATATTTTATTCATAAATATATTTATATTCTCTCTATGGAAGCCACAGTTGAGGCTTCACGTGCTTGTGTCATGGTCATGCTTTCTTGGCTTCTCGTTGAGAATTTTGTACCATGCTTGATAAAGGGGTACCCCATTATGAATAGGATACTTTTATCAAATTATCCCCCTTTAAATATAATAAATATAAAATTTTAAAAAATATAATAAAAAAATAATTATAATTATAATAAAAATATATTAAAAATTAAATATAAAATTATTTCTTAATTTTATAAAATAAACAAATATTATTAATTTTTTATTTTTAATATAATAAATAAGTAAAAATGATCGGATAGAAGAAAGGCATGATCAATTTTAAGGGTCCTTTAATGAGCAAAGAGAGATGTGACCTTTTAACAATGTGCATATTAAGGTACTATTGTTGACATGTATTTACTGTGGGTCCCACAACACTAATCCATTGCAATGTTATGTTATTTGTGTATGAGACCAAAAAAAAAAGCATGTATAACTGACATATTTTTCAGTACATGGATCGTTGTAAAAATATTTCACATATATCTTTTCTTTTTATCTAATAAAAATTTTAAAAAATTATTTTTCTAATTTTTAATTTTTTTAAAAAATCATATAATATTATATACGATCTTTTTTATACATAATGTTTTTGATTTTTTTTTATCATTATTATTTTGGATTTCTTATTTTATTGTTCTTTCACCTTTTAATGTATAAATATGAAAAAACAAAAGAAAAAAAGTGAAATAAAAAAAATTGAAGAAAAAGTAGCGATAACAAAGTGGCTCACATATATCTTTTTATCTAGTGAAAGGAAAATTTTTAATCTTAAATTTACTTTTGTATTTTTAATTTTCAAAAAATTTGTGTAGTGGTATATATGATCTTTTTCACGCATAATTTTTTTGACATCTTTGATTATCATTATTTGGGTTTTTAATTTTATTTTTTCATTTTTTCATGTAAAAAAAAAAGGCAAAAAAAATAATAATTTAAACTAATCTTTTCAATTTTACTATGTTGTAATTTATTTTTGTAGCTACATATATGGTAAATTTTACAAAAGCTAGTTAAATTTCTTCAGCTATAATAGTGTTCACTTTTGAAAAAACATTCGTTAAATAGGGAGAGTTTATTAAATTATACATTATATCCATTGATTGCTTAAGTGGAATTATTTTTGCTAACATGACATTTATTTGAAACCCAGGGAATATCATATAATATTTTAAATTCACTTACTTGAAACGGAGGGAGTACATTTAATATTTATTTTTAATTTTTTGATAAATCGAGTATTTTATATCTAATTAAAATAATCATATATATTACTGTAAAACTATGATTTTACATTTATTCGAAAGGTATTATCGTTAATATATAGGTAGATAGATAGATCACACCAGGAGAATTTTTTCTAAAAGAAAAACAATTATGTGCTCAAAAAATTGTGAAAAGGAAAATGATAGTAAGAATTATTAATGGATATAATAAATGTCAATTCTTAATGCAAAATCATATTAGTTATGAAATTATTTTGTACAAGAAGAAAAAGAAATTATGAGACAACTTCTTATTTTCAGAAAAATCGTACAAATTCAAAACTCTGCTCTATATGAAAAAAAAAAGTTAAATTAATTAGTTTTTATAACGAGCTTCTTAAGATATTACACTTTGTATAATAAATATTAATAATGATACAGTTTGAAATAAGGTTTTTAAAATGCATCCAATAATATTGTCATTGTTTCTGTTTCAAATTTTTGACATATTATCACAAAAACTATTTAGAATATAAATTAATTTTAAAAAGTATTGATAAAATTTGGATACTCAATTCATTAATTGTTGATTAATTATCTAAAATAAAAGAGGGTGTGCTAGATATTTATTTTTATTTGTCCATTTTAAGAAAATTAAAAAATAGTTTATCAATTACTTTCTAATTTACCTTCATTCTTAGTAATTTCCTAATGCATTTACCAAACCATCAAATTTATTACAATATTTAAAGAATGATATAATAAAAATTTTATTTTATTTATAGTCATTATCTATTATATATAAGTGTGGGTTTCACATGAAATCCACAAAAAATTGCCACCTGTCCCTTTAGTCGACCCCACGTCCAAATCTCATCCAACTTCAACTACAAACTTTTGGTGGGTCCCTTTTTGAGTTAAATGGGTCAAATTCATTTTTCTTCTTGAGTTTTACTTTTTTTTTAAAAAAAAAATAATTACTACAATGTAATTTTGAATAATAATCATTCTTGCATAAATACAAAAATGTTATGATTTTTCTTCTTTCACCTTTTCTACTTCTGAGACTTTGTGCTTCTATAATTATTTAATTAATGTATAATTAAATTTTTATGCAATAAATAATTAAAATTTAAAAGATAAAAAATATTTTTAATTAATATAAGGTTTGAATCTTAGAGTTGTAGTGTCTTTATTTTCCTTCATTTTTACCCCTAAGGACAACCTGATATCTTCCGCGTGTCAAACAATTATAAATTCAATTGCTTGGTTTGATAATTAGAGTGTGATATTTTGTGCTGGACGGCGCGGGTTCGAACCTTAATTGTAACATTTTTATTTTCCTTTATTTTTACCCCTCAAAAAGACCAAACCAATCATATACCTGGTGTAATCCAATTATATCAAGCTTAGTTGCTTGGCCGGGTAATTGGAGCGTAGCAATGCATGTCGGACATCGTGTATTCAAATCCGAATAGCAACATTTTTTATTTTCTTCCCTTTTAACATATCAACAACAGTGGAGACCCACTTACAATAATTAATTACTTTACCAAAAAATCAATTGATCTCAAAATTTTATATGCAAACCATAAATTAAAATAAAATAAATAATATATATCGCTTAAGATTAACATAAAATATACTATAAGTTGAAAAAATTATATAAAAAAATATATTTGTGAAAAAATCAAGACAAAAAAAAAAATTTGTGGGCTCATGCTTGATTAACTTTTTAACCAAATTAAATATTATCTATGTTTTAATTAATTGTTTCTATTTAATTTGACAAACAGTTAACAAAATTTATACATTTTGTGATCTTAAATTAAATATATGTCAAATTATTTGATTCAAATATAGAAAAGTATTTTTTTACTCTTGTAGTAACATGTCATATGAAAAGTTAAATTTTAGACATTCTTTTTTATATGAACTAAAAAAATACCAATAAATTAAAACGAATAAAATAGCTTATTTTAAATTTAAATTTAATCATACAAATAAAAATATAAAAATAATTAAACATATTTATTGGGTCCGAACATGTTTACTGGTACTTCTTAAAAGATGTGGAAAATGGATAGATAAAAGATGAAGAAAGGGAAGATAAAAACGATGATTCTTGGGCTATGTTTAGGCCATCTTTGATTCACTCTCGATTTTACTTTTTAAATATAGAGAATAGAAAGTAGTTGAAGATAATTAATTCTAACTCAATTCTCTATTATGCTCTTGAAATTGAATTTTTCGACCCCTCTCTCCTCAATGTTATATTATTATTTTTAAGTTATTTTTATTTTCATATTTCATAATATAAAATTTCTCTTTTTTCTTCAAATAATCACCTTATATAATCTCCATGTCATATGAAATATTATATTTTTCAATTTTTTATTTAATATAAAATTATATTTTATTTTGAAAAACAAAATATTGTATACTATACATATTAATGAATAATTTAAATAAAGTGAAATCATTGATAAAATAATTTTATTATAAATGCGACATCATCATAAAAATTATTTTAAATGACAACATAAATACTCAACATTTAAAATTATTGTTATTCTCATAAATACTCTACTAATGCATTACAGAGTTCAAAATGAGCATTTTGTCCTCAAATTTTTATGTCTAGTAAAACATTGTTCAAATAAGAGATTTTCATCTACAACCATCATTGGAATTGGACCTTGATGCGCCCAAAATACTCTCCTATCCTTGAAAGAGTAAGCAATACAAGGAGTCGGAGTCGATCCTATAAGGTTTGGATTTAGCTTTGAAGCTATTACTTGAACTAGTTGATTGTAATTATTTTAAAAATATAATTTGAATTAAACTAGACTATCACTAATTGCACATTGTAACAATTAAACTGTAACAAATGATTGAGAGTAAGTTGGGGATGTGCGTAATTGAATGTAATTCCAACAAATGGTCTTTAATATTGAATCTAATGACTAATTTACTTGTGGTTAGGCTAGAAAGTTGGTAACCACAACTACGACTAAGTCAATTGTGGTGTATCAATGTGAATTGGTTAAGAGTTCACATGCAATTCACATAAGAGTCGAAGGAACCTATGTAAATTTATAGCTAAACGATCTAAAACCTCAGTTGATTAAATCCTATTGTGGCATTCAACCTCAACACACATTACCCAAGACTATTGCATAATCTTTCCACTTCAAATACTCATTTTTCATGCAATATTCAAAGATCTAAATATGAATCTAAGTTTGCAACCATAGATTTACAATTATAGTAGAAGAAAAAATCAAACCCATATCAAATTAGCATATAATCTTCAATTAAATCAAAGATCCATATCATTAATTAACATCCCGCTACATATCACATCCCCAACATAGGGGTTTTTAGCTACTCATGTTAAAAAAAATGGAGTTACCAAAAGGATTATTGTCATATCCCAAGCTAAGGGCCTAGACGTGATACGATGAATGAGAATCCAAAGGGATTAACACATCCTTGATTTCGCGAAAGCATAAATGAGCAATAAACACGTAACACATAATTTCTAAGGGAAACGAGGCTTTGAACTCACACTATGGGGATGTTGTGAAGGAGAGGACAAACATGAATCACATAGCAAATAAGTCTAAGGGGTGGGTAAATATGACTCATGCCAATGGCGGATCCAGGATTTAAAGACTGTGAGTGCTCATCTGGCAGGTGTATTTTAAAGTAAAAAAATTATGTTGCTAGTGAGATTCAATCCCTCATCTGAGAGCTTGCTTTGAGCCTTATGAGGACAGTGATAACCAAAGTACCCATAAGATTTCTTGTTCATTGGGTGCTTATCTTTATATTTATATAATTTTTACATATTTTTTATATAGATACACAAAATAAAATTTCAGAACCAATGGGTGCTCGAGCACCCGACAAGTGCCACGTGGATCTGCCCCTGACTCACGCTACGAGGGCATTTAGGGACTTGAGACTTCCATCTTGTCAATATAACAAATATTCACCACAAAAAGGGGATAAAGGACTAAGGGAAAACTCCAACAATACATAGACATAATAAGAGTCAAGCTCATAACATACAACCCATGTATCCAACAACACCTCTAAGTACGAATGGAGCGGGGGCAAAGACATCTTCCTGGCTCACCCTCAAAGATAGTATCCAAAAATAGAGTAGCCCAAATAAAAGCATGAAAGTAAATGGATGTTGTCCTCGAGTGTAGAGGACTCACCAATGATAAGTCTTCACCGAACCGATTAACCGCATGGAAGAGGAGGATGGAAAGGAGCTCCGGTTCCTACATGGTGAGATCATGTAGGCAAAAAAGTATATGTCAGTACTTGGAATGTACTAAATATGTGGGGTACAAATGCAACAAGGAATTTAAGTCATAATTAATCAATTTGCATAATCATAATTAATGGATACAAGCTTAATATGTCATGCATGCTCAATGCCATAGTTAAATAAACATGAGGAATAATCAAGTCATATAACATAACATATATGGGAAAGGGCCATAATCGTGCATGGGTAAATTATCTAGGTAGAAAATCAATGAGTTATATAAATTTTAAACACCATTCATAGTAGAAAACATACTTAGACATAATAAGAAAGAACCACCGTAGTCATCATGAGAGGGTATCTTGGGGACATGAGGGGAACATGAGCATGTATAAGAAAATCATAGATCAAAAGTGAGATATAGTATAAGCTTTTAGGGAGATCATAAAACATAGTGAGAGAGGTCATGCCGGCTTTGGGCTGTTTACAACTGTTTCTGTTTGCCCTACATCGAAAGAAAGGGGGAAATTACTTTGCCAGGGTGAACCTCCTAATGCCTAAGTTGATCCACTAAGCATTATGTGAATTAGGTACTCGCATCTAGTTCTTGGACTGGGGTACTTGCCTCAAGCCCTCAGACTCGGATGCTTACCTTAAGCCCTCATCTTTAGGGTACTCACCTCTTATGGATTTGGGTAATTGCCTCTAACCCCTTTACGTATGACATCACGTAGTTTTGAGACTTGGGTATTTTCTTCTTGTCCACTCGATGCTAGGTAGTGCTCTCATAGGAGTAGAAAATCATAAGTTAAAGAATCATAACATCAAAATCATTCCAGTCATGTGGGATAACGATTTATCCAATCCCTAACCCATTAATATCATAAAGTCAAAGTTGTGGGATAACTCCTTAATCATACCTTAGATGGGAGATCCTTTGCCATTGACATTCATTCATTAACTAGATGGAAGATCCTCTACCATTAATATTCATTCATTGGGGAACTTGCATAAGTCAATTGTGTACATAGAACATCTCATAAGCGTTAGTTCCTCATTAAAACGTCATTTAACAACCTTTCATAACCTTTGGAAGAAGCCATTAACATTCAAAATCATGAAGTTGCAAGCATGTAATGGAACCTTTTCATCATAGACATACCTTCATCTAGTCCAGATTCCAAAATTTGGTGAATTTATGTACACAGACTTAAAATCACAAAATTCAAGAGTATTGGATAAAAATATAGTAAAACATGATTGTTTGATAATCATTCTAACAACCCATTATCATCATAATAATTTCCTAATTAAGTCATCATGAAATTCATCTCAAAACCATATTCTTTCATGAACCTTCATAGCACATGATCGGATCCTCATTATTTAGAAATCATATTTCATGACACATAGTGAAAAATAATTAGTTTGAATCATTCTTAATCAACTCATCATAATCATATACATCATCTTCCGAAACATGGACATGTGATATCGCCCAAGCTACACCTCCTTTTTAGAAGATAAAACGGCCATTGTCAAGATATTAAACATAACCAAGTTTAGGAACGAACCCAAGGGAATACGTAGACTTAAGACCGATTCACTAATAAGCAATTCAAGTAGTTAACTAACTCAATTCTCTGAATGGGGGGGGGGGGAA
>DF363936.1:16431-27154 GCA_000787875.1 Solanum virginianum | reverse complement strand
AAAGGGGGGGGGGGGGAAGTTCTGCAATAATCAATAAGAAAGTAAACTAAACTAACTATCACGAGAAACAATCAATAATAGAGAGCAACTAGGGTATTGTGTTCCTCATTATTTCCCAACTTAATATCACCAGATAACCCAATTCGTTTCTAGAATATAGCATGCAGGGCGGTAATTTAAGTTCACCAAGCCCTTTGGTCAAAGATGAGAGGCAAATTTCACTATGTGAATTGGCCCATCTCTATAGTGTGCAATACTAACAATTACCTATAAGTCCCAGTCAACCTCCCCTTAGCTCAGGTCGGATGATTAGATGAGAACACATCATCGAATTTTGTTAATCAATCTCTTTTCCTATTCATTACTACCTTAGTCCAGTCGGTAACACTAGGCAGGTTCTAATGTTGACCACCATTAAAAAATACGCAAAATGATGAGAATTGATTAATACATGCATGTACTCATTCCAAGAATTGTACATTACCACAGTTTACTAAGTTAGTTCTTCATGGTTCCCACAACCCTAGTTGTGGATTTACCTACTCATGCTATAGGTAGATGGAGAAATTATGACTTGAGAAAACATAATTAAATACTTACCCTATTGAATTGAAATTAGCCAAATCCAAGAAGAAGGAGAATCACAAGCTTCAAGATTAAATTAACCCAAAAGTCTCAGTATCTTCTCTCTCAAGTATTGAGTTCTCCAAGTACAAACCCTAAAAGTACTGAATAATGATGTCCTCCTTTGTACAATAACCTAAAAGTACTATTTATATTAATTACAATTAATTCCTAAAAAAAAGAAAAATTGATCGATGGACTCCATGAAAGGTCTCTACAACTCATAATTTAATCTAAGAGTCATAGTTGGGGTCTCATAGTTAACTTTTGGGATCTTGGACTGCTCTTCTACGACTTTACTTTACAAGTCATAAACTAATTCATGACTAGTATTGCTATCTCGTATACTTCAACTACCTCACATTGTCCTTCACTGGAAATCTTTATGAAACCTATCTATATGAATCGTAGAATGTTCTATGACTTGTATAGAGGTCTCGTATAGCTAATCTTCAGATATCATCCTTCACTAAAATTTATCACGAAACTACCTCTAAAACTCGTAGAATGCTCTATAACTCGTATAGGATCTCGTAAATGACTAAAAATCAAAAAACTTCTGCAATTTTGCCCCAAGTCATAGCCAACCTGCTTTCCTTCAAAACTAAACACAAAAACACATAAAAACTATAAATATCAAATTGCAAACATACAAAATCTTAAGTTTCAAGCATCAAAAGTGTTGTATTTTGATAGCACATCAACACCCTCAACTTAAATTTATTGCTTGTCCTCAAATGATAACTCAATCTTTATAGACAATACAGTAATACACAGACCTCAACTCAATGGTATACATCACATACAATTCAAACTCAGATACCCATACTAGCTTTTCAAAACAGGATCAGATGGCTATTTAGCAAATCAATGCAAATTGGTGCATGTGACATCATATTTAGGTACCTACACTAACTTGTCAAAACAAGATCAGATAGCTATTTAGCAAACCAAAATACACTAGTGTATTTGACAACACAACTATGACAAGCAAGAGAATATCAACAGTCCACAATCGCTGAACAAGTCAAATGCTAACAATGCAATGCAAGTGCCCTCACAAAAAGAAGTCTCATTTTTGACACTCAGTGATGATTTCAGATTTAGCTTTGGGACTGTTCAAACACACTCACTCTCATAAAAGATATTTATGCATAATGACTAATACCATAGGCTTACCCCTGTACTCATGACTCTGACCTTCAACTAACTGGACCAGAATCACTTTAGGACTTTGTAGGCTTGTAACGTAGGCTCAGGGGGCTTTGGTACGGTATTCTAGGAAAATAATGACTAATGGCCCTCCTTGAAACTACGTTTCTCTACACTCTTGCCTCACCAATACTATTATTTTCATCTTATTCTCCCTTTTTCCTTATTCAAGATTTTTCGGGTGCTTTCTTCTCATTTTCTAGCTTTTTGCCTTGTTTTTACACTTTATTTTGCTTTCTAGCTCATATCTAAGACATCTTTTATTATTCTTGTACCGGTACATGATTTTTCTTCCTTTTCTCCTTATTCCTAGCTCACCATCTTATTTTTGTGCTTTGCCTTTACACCAGCCACCCTCAACTTATGCTTTTAGCCTATATTGAAGTACACAATATCTCTCCTCCCGAACTAGGGCCACTTTTGGTAGCCACCCTCAACTTAAGCTTTTTGCCTCAGTCAAGGTTCATAATGCTCAAGGAAGGACCAGAGCCAATTTCAAGGTTTATCACTAGATAAGAATAAGCTAATTAGGTGTTTTGAAAGAATTAGTACATGTAAGGCTCAAATATTTTAAAAAAGGGATAAATCATTATTTGGTTGGTAATATTGGGCTAAAGTGGACTAATTAAAGAATGAAGGCCTAAGATTCTTTCTTAATCCATTCAATCTACAATCTAGCTTAGAGTAATAGGGCAAGTTCTGAATTAGCACAAAATACATAAATCTAGAAAAATAAGCTCACACTCAAATGGCACAACATACATTATCAACAAAAGACTCACAAATCATGCGTCTTATCTAAATTTACCCTCAGTTATTAGAGTAGATATTGTCAAACACCAAAATATGCATGGATGTTATTTAAAAACTAATCAAAACATATTTTTTTGGTGGGTACCATTTTTCAAAATAAAACAAAAAAATATGCTATATACCATAAGTATTAGTACTATTTGCTACACATATTATCTAAACATCCTAAATATGCCGGTTCAACAGAAATTAAATATCCACGAGGAAAAAGAATACAAGTAAGAAAACCTCGGGATAAAAAATTAGGGAGTTATGGACCATAGGCTACTCAGACTTCACTGAGGCCCATAACTATCCACACTCCATCAAAAAAGATGTGTATTGTCCTCAATGCACAAAATCAAGAAAAATAAACACATAAAGGGGTCAAAAACCATACTTGGACGCCTAAGCGCTGGTGTGTGGCTGACTCTGGTCACCCTCTGTCTGTGGGGTAGTCTGGTCAGTGATGGTACTCTATCCAGATGGGCCAATACCCCTCAATCTATCATGCTCACGAGCTAGACATATCTCCTCATAATACCTTGATCTCCTCGTGGCAAGCTCGAACTCCTCATCCTCTAAGAGCTTTGCACATACATTTCTCTCCTCTCGATCCTCATCCGTGCAAGGTCTATTCTCGAGGGAAGTCATTGAAGGCTCCTCAAAGGAAAATAAATTAAGCACCGGTACTGAAGATACCTCATCTGGCAATCTGACTGGTGTCGCAAGTGATCCCGTCAAGTTAGCCCTAAGCGTCTGGATATCTGTGTGCAGGCTGACAAATTTGAAGGCCGGGCCTCGGCTAATCTCTTCTGAACCCTTTCCTCGAAGGCATTAATACAGGCATCCACCATAGAAATACGGTCCTAAATAGTAGAAATAGTAAATGCCTGACTCCAATCCTCTGAGTCCGAAATAGCCTGCCAGACCATGGCCTAATCTACTAGAAGAGCTAAGTCAAATGGGCCTCAATATGTGATAATCTCCGTGCTATGGCCTGAATAGAAGTGGCAGACACATAGACTATGCCCGTTATAGGAGTCCGTGAAATAGAGGCCTCTGGTGCGGTAGTAGCAGTAGTGAGACCCCTCTTATTGACTACCTCGGGCTACAGAGGTCTCTCCTCAGTTGTAGCAACATAATAGTATGAGGGGCAATCTCCGAACCCTCAGGTGGTGGCACCGGGGTGAACATATCTGGTAGAGGAAGAGGTTGTGCTCACCAGAGAGCTTTCGGGTTCTCATCAGCCTTGATTAGGCTGGGGTCTAAAGTGTGCTGGGCCTCTACCAACCAGTCCAACTGATGTAAAATCTCCACTCAAGACTCTACATAGAGTTTGTGAATCAAACATAGGAAAGGGATGGTGGTGGCCCTCTTCGGTGCGACATCATGTATCTTCTCGGCGATGAGGCGGGCCCTATCAATGTCATAGCCGGCCAAGATGCTGGCAACCAAAACTGCACACTCTGGTGTAAGGGTATTATCCTCCAAAGTCAGCCAGATACTTCATCGAACAATGACCCACCAAAATTTAGCGAGAAAGTTAAGCGAAGCCTTGATGATAGGCTCCGTGTGGGTGGTGACCTAAGAAGGTTCCGAACCCTGCTCTGTAATATGACTGGCCACTCATCTCAAAAGTATGGTTTGATGCTCAGGATCCTTCATAATCAATGGGTTTCTGACCTATCCCAACCTGTAGTCAAACTGTATTGTAGATTTGGTGGCACGATACTTAGGACCAAAATGCATACGACGGATGATCTCCTCTGATATATTGACTTGCTGATCTCTCACTCATTCTCTATTAGTTTGGGCTGAGTGAGAGGTTTATTCCCTTTCGGAAGATTGCACTGGATGGTGGCTACATAAGATGAGTAGAACTCTCTCACCAAAATCGAAAAGTACTAACTAAGAGACTCTATCAGCCACATAAGCCTGTAACATATCATCGTGTCCTGAAGATCGGGGACACGGCTAAGTCCATCTGCTATCACCCTAGGCTCTTCATAGATAGAACGGGTAGGCTTGCCCCGCTATTTGGGTTGTATGCCTTCTATGAAGATCTTATCTATGACCTCGACACATCACCGGTTAGCAAAGGCATCATCTATCCTAAGACCCCTCCTCAAAACTAGGCTCCTCTCCTGATGGAGTCATCTGTAGCATATTGCTCCCACTCTCGTCACTACTTTCCTCATCAGACTGGGAAGGACTAGCAACCTGAGCCTGAGTAAGCCCAGCTCTGGTGGCTGCTCTGGTCTGTGGTACATAAGCATTTGGGTCTAGTTGTGCATCAAGGATCTCTAGTGACCCACTTAGCTGAGGGATCTGCCCGTCACCCAAATGCTCGTCATCGGATGGCTCATCTCTAAGCTTTTCTCTCAGAGCCTCAATCTCACCATGTCTACCTTTTAGGGCCACAATACATGGGAAATAAACATAAACATACCATGGTTAGCCCTAATAAACAAGAAAGAAAGTGCAAAATGCTATTTGAGGCAGTTGTAGAAAGGCTCTACGAAAGCCTTTTTACAGTTGTAGTGAGCATTACGAGTCGTAAAGTGCTCTTATAGACAAGTGCTTCAGAATTATATTGGTCATTGGAAAATTCTAAGATACCTAGATATGACTTATAAAGTGGTTTATAAGTCATAGACTGGTGTCATATAAAATTCCAGAGAGTAATTAAAAATGAGCAGGGATCTATAAGACCTATTTACGAGTCGTAATGTGACTACGACTTGTAGAAGGTCTCATTTGATAAATGCTCAGAAACATCAAGTCTTTGGGATTTCCCACAAGGGGCAATTACTTATAAATTGCTCTACGGGTTGTAAGAGCCTCTCGTGAACCAGAAATCTCAGACACCTGATTTTTCTAAGTTCATCACACGAACCCCAAAAATATTTCCACCAATAGGATAGCAACATCAAAGCAAGAATACAAGCACCCACATCATTAGTGCATCACCACCAACCCCCAAAACATGCTTTAAACAAACATAACCTATCGAAAATGATTAAGCATGGAAAAACCTATGTTTACGACCATTCCTAAATGACCCACTCAAAATCATATGCCCATGCCAACACCCACCAACTCATAATCATAAATCATGCAATATCATTCAATCGAACATGAGTGATGATTCAATAGGCATAGAATTTAAACTCAACAAAGTCAAAACACCCAATTCCAAACTCAAACAATCAATTCAATCAAGGACAACCCTATTTCATATTATACAATTCAAATTCACACAAGGGTTTAGATGTTCAAACACCATACCTATCATAATGATCAAATCAATCAATTGAAAATAAGGTAAATTAAAGGTCTAATGTAACCAAAAGTGGAGATGAACTTAAAGAAGAGATGAGACAGTGAATGATCAAGAAACCTTAGGTGCTGGAAATCTCGCTCGAAAAATGAATGGAGGAAGGGGCCTAGGGATGGGCTTAAACTTCTGTGGCTCTTGTACTGCTTCACTCACCCATCCTTACCACGATCATCTCCTTCATCCACATCCTTTGTTGCAACTATCTCCTCACAAACACCTTCTTTATCAATCGGTATAGGAGGATCAATAGTGCTCTTACCACCTCTAGTAGTAACCGCCATGCATTGCCCCTCATTCTTAGGATTTCACACTATGTTGCTAGGCAATGTACCCTTCAGACGTTGATTCAACTGAGTTGACACTTGAACCAAATTGATTCTCAAGCTATTTAATAGCTTCTAATGAGACTCTATTTTCTTATTTATGCTCAAAATATATGATTTCATGCCCCTTAGAGTTTCATCTTATGTCTCGGCCTTCTTCAACAAGCGATCAAACATCTCCTCAATTCTGGAATTGCTTTTACTTATATCACGATTGTGTGGTGGCACATAAGGACTATTTCTGAAGCCTTCTCTACGACCCTAATCTGTATCTGAACCCTTGTTCCTATAGTAATAATCACCCCAATTTTCTCTGAAAGCTCCATCTCTACCATAATTTCCTCCTTGGTTTCCTTGACCTTGGCGCTAATAGTCTTGATTGGAAACTTGGGCGTTGGTCTGAAAACCCCACATCTGATAATTCACAAAGCATGCATCCTTCTCATAGTATGACACTTTATACATGAGTTCATGTGGAGGTTGGTGAACCACTGCATTCACTCTCTTGGTTTTACTTGATCACCACATTCATGCTTGTGCGAAGCTGAGCAAGTTATTGCATAATCTCTTCATTAATTTTGGCTTGCTATGAACCCACACTAAAAACACATGAACTTTTCATGAAAACTCTATCTTTCTGTCCCCATGCACGATTCGTCTTGACCACTTGCTCCATATACTCAGTAATCCTTGCAGATGGTTAATCTAGAAACATGCCCCCCATGATAGTGTCAGCACAAGCCTGACTGTTCGTATGAAGAGCACGATAGACGATCTCTAACAAGGCATCATCAACTATCTTATGGTTAAGGATGCTCTTCAAACATTTATTAAATCGCTCCCAATTAGTACTTATTGAATCACTATAAAGTTGCTCAAAGTTGTTAATCTCAATTTGAGCTTCTTCGATCTAGGGAAGTACCTCTCTAAAAAGGCCTTCTACAAATCTGCCCAGCTTGTGATTGAACTCTGCGGGAGCTTAGATAGCGATAATACAACCTTGCCTGTGAGAGACAATGGGATGAGATGAAGTCCCATAACATCTATAGACAGATTCTGTGTCCCCATCACACTCTTATAAACAAAGGCCACATTGTGTAAGTGGCTATGTAGATCCTCTGATGGTAAGCCCGCAAATAACCCATGATTCTGCAATATCTAAAGTAACCCACTAGAGACTGTGAACTTTGTGTCTTCTGGTAGTGGTGGAAACACAATAGCTCCCGTCACATCCATAGCTATGGGTTCACCTGTACTGGTTCCACTGGTAAGCATTGACATTGAATTCCTAAGGTTGTGGAATGTCTTCCAAAGAGGTGGATTCTCATTCCTATCATCGACATTATTACCCCAAGTCAGAGCTGCATGGGCCGCATTATTGGCATTTTCTTAGGCCATTCTTCTTTATAATTCATTGGATCTCTGGATCAAATGGAGTTAAGGCATTTCCTCGACTCTTAGTGTTGGGGATACACTACTTGTATACACTGCAAAGGAACAAAAACAAAAAACAAAAGTAAAACAAAGGAACTAAGGATTAACACTTGAATTACAATTACTACATAATTTAACTAAGTCTAGCCATATTCACTGACAATGGCGCCAAAATCTTTGATATCGCCAAAGTTACACCTCCTTTTTAGAGGATAAAGTGGTCATTGTCAAGATATTAACCTAACCAAGGTTAGGATCGAACCCAAAGGAATACGTAGACTTAAGACTAATTCACCAATAAGCAATTAAAGTAGTTAACCAACTCAATTCCCCGATTGGGGGGAGGGGTTTGCAATAAACAATAAGAAAGTAAACTAAACTAATTATAATGAGAAACAATCAATAATAGAGAGAAACTAGAGTATTATGTTTCCCATGATTCTCCAACTTAGTATCACCGGATAACTCAATTCTTATCTAGAATATAACATGCTGGACGGTAATTTAAGTTCACCAAGTCCTTTGGTTAAAGGTGCGAGGCGAATTTCACTATGTACTTGGCCCATCTCCATAGTGTACAATACTAACCATTACCTATAAGTCCTACTCAACCTCCCCTTGTCCCAATTTGGTTGATTAAATGAGAACACATCATCGAATTCTGTTAATCAATCTCTTTTTTTATTTATTACTACCTTGGTCTAGTCAGTTACACTAGGTGAGTTCCAATGTTGGCCACCATTAGAAAATATGGAAAATGAAGATAATTGATTAATACATGCATATACCCATTCCTAGAATTGCAAATTACCCGAGTTTACTAAGTTAGTTCTTCATGATTCCCACAACCCTAGTTGTGAATTTAGATACTCATGCTATCATTAGATGAAGAAATTATGAATTGAGAAAACATAATTAAAAACTTACCCAATTGAATTGAAATCAACAAAATCCAAGAAGAAGGAGAATCACAAGCTTCAAGATCAAATTAAGCCACAAGTGTTTTCTCACTATCTTCTCTCTCAAGTATTGGGTCCTCGAAGTACAAACCCTAAAGGTACTGAATAATGACGTCCTCCTTTATACAATCTAAAAGTACTAGTTATAGCAATTAAAATTAAGTACTAAAAAAAAGAAGAAAAACTGGTCTGCCGACTCCATGAAAGGTCTCTATGACTTGTAATGTTGTGATCTACAAATTGTAGTGTCACAAACCCAAGCCTAAGGCCTAGACATGACCGGCCAATGGGGAACTCGAAGGAACCCCAAACAAGCCTTATAACATATCATTACACATCCTTGATCACAGAAGCAATTAAAATGATAATAAGAGATACACATAAACAAGGGAAATTAGGACTAAGGGTAAACTTCCATGATATAAACATGAAGAAGCAAGAGAGTAAGACTCATAGCATAGATAAATAACATGTCCAACAATACCTCTACTACATACATAAGAGCGGGGTCAAGACAAGTAACCGGGCTCACCCTCATAGTTAATGTATACATAAATGAAAGATAGCCTTAGAACATAGCATGAGATCATAAGCAACATCCTCGGAATGGAGGACTCACCAACAAGCTTGTGTGAAACTGTACTAGCCACGTGGGTGGAGATGCTCAAAAGGGGCTCCAGTCCCTATATGGTGATATCATATAGGAATGAAGTATGTGTTAGTACATTGAAATGTACTAAGTATATAAGATGCAATGCAAAAAGAGATAGGTAATAAAATCAAAATGCATAGTCATAGCAAGAGATAGTATATTAGCAACATGGCAAGCATGAAAAATGCTTGTAGTAAAACATGCTTGAAAATATTTATTCTTACATAGCTTATTTGAGCCAATAAGATAACATGATTAGATCATTCAAATACCTTATACTAAAGGTGAGGAATATAGCATGAGTCATAACCCCTTCTAGTAGGTAATGGGTAGTACATTAGGGTAAAGAGATAGCATAGTTCATAACCCCTACATGTAAACAAGAGATAGTGAATAACACATGAGGGTAGAAGGTAGCATCGGTCATAAACCCTACATGTGTGCATATGAGGGTGAGGCATACCACATAGTTCATAACCCCTTCATATGAGTATATTACATAACCTCAAATCATATATGAGGGTAAGGAGTACATCATAGTTCATAACCCCTACATGTAGAAATGAGTAAGTGAGTAGCATAAGAGGGTAAAGGTAGGATAGGTCATAACCCTTACATGTATGTACCTAGCATAACCTCAAACCATACACGAGGGTAAGGAGTACACCATAATTCATAACCCCTACGTGTGGATATGAGTAAGTGAGTAGCATTGATTCGTACATGATGCTAAGGTGTATAACATAGTTCATCACCCCTACATGTAGGAATTAGTCTTTCACTAGAGGGTAAAGCATATAGCATAGTTCATAACCGCTTCTAGTAGGCTTCAAAATTCACAAGAGCATAAACCTTAGCATAAGGACTTAATAGCTCACCAACGATTCCTAAGAATATGACAACATGAGAGCCCATCAATTCACTTACAATACCATAGGTGCTTTTTATGTTTTAATCACACATATATACATTACTTTCATCATCATATACTCATTCAACTCATAAGACATGCATTAGTCCATCAATTCCTCAAGAACCATAACTGGACATTTTACCAAACACTTGGAGGGTTTGTACCGCTAGTGTAAAACCATGGAATTCAAGAGGCATTCAACTCATAAGACATACATTGGACCTTCAATTCCTCAAGAAACCATAACCGGACATTTTATTGAACACTTGGTGGGTGTGTAGTGCTAGTGTAAAATCGTGCAATTCAAGAATGTTATCATGCTAGAAAATTCAATGTAAAATCATCAATAGATACTTGGTAACACCTTTAAGCAATATACATCAAAACCCTTTATCAAAGCCCACATTAGATCTTAGATTCATAGCCCAAAACATGCAGGGGGACTCAATATGCTCACGGGGCTCTGTCCCG
>DF363937.1:28726-32285 GCA_000787875.1 Solanum virginianum | reverse complement strand
GCATTTTGACTATGTTGCCTATCTCTTATTGCATTGCATCCTACATACTTAATATATTCAAATGTACTAACGGATACTCTATGTCTACATGATGTTATCAAGTAGGAACTGGAGCTCCTCACGATCTTCCTCCACGTGACTAGTTGTGATATCTTGAAGATAAGCTTTGGTGTGTCCTCAAGTTCGGGGACACTAGCTATACTACTCTTGCTTATGATTTTTCTTTATGTGGAACTCTTAATACTATGAGGGTGAGCTCGGAGAGTGTCTTGGCCCCCACTCAAGTCTATGTTTAGAGGTGTTATTGGACAAGTGATGTAATTATGCTATGTTCTTGACTCTTGTTTATTTATGGTTATCCAAAACTTCCTTAGTCCTTTTATCCTTATTTTTACTCTCTTTTGTTGTTTAATTGCTTCCGCGACTAAGAATGTGTAAATGATATGCTAAGAGGCTTGTTTGGGGTCCCCTCGGGTTCCCATTTGTCGTGTCATATCTAGGTCCTAGGCTTGGATCGTGACACTATGGGTCATCACTTCATCCATCGGATACCCCACACTTGAAAACTTTTTCCCTTCCTGAAGCTCTATATTTAAGAGCCGAACCTACAAGTCGTATGTCATGTTACGGGTCATAAGTGATCCTATAAAACAGACCCCAGGCTACTTTTTAGGCCAACTTTTTTGTACTCAGGGCTCCTAAAATGAGGGTCGTTACATGGGACCTAGCCATGACACGACAAATGTGACACTCGAAGGCATCACATCCAGGCCTCGCGTTTATATCATAAGCATTCATAAGGTAATATAAGCATACATAAGAGAATAAGTAAGCAGAAGTATATAAAAGCAAAAATGTCATAATTTCCCTTGTGAAACATATATCAAGCCATAGTCTAAAATATGCCTCTACATCATAAGATCCTGGTAGGGTCTAGAATATACCATAGTAGCTCACCCTCAAGATATACATTAAAGGAAATAACAATGTCTCTAAATGACAAGCAATATAAAGGGCTTGTTCCCGAAGTATGGGAACTCACCAACAAGTTTTCAAGATCGGAATCCAAATCTAGCCACGGAATGAAATGTCACCTCGTTATCCGTCCCGACATGGTTAGATCATGTAGGCAAAGAAGTATGCGTTGGTATGTGAAATGTACTAAGTATGTAGGTATGTCATGAATCAAAGGACATCACAATATTATCAATTTGCATAGTCATAATCAATAGGATAAGGACACAATATGTATGAGCATGCAAGTTTAAAATCATAGGGAAAAGCATCATAAAATCCATTCATAGCCTTAACATATATGTGTGGAAATAGACCATAACCGACATATAAGAACATGCCAACTATTACATGGAATCTTAATGTTCACTCTACATCAAGCTAAGAGGAGTCTACTTTGTTAAGGTAGACTTGATCATCCTAGCACGGTGAGAACCATCATTTGACCCAACCTTTAGGCTCTATCCTAGCACAGTGAGTGTCCATTAAAAGTTGTATGGATCCATTAACACACCTTTAGGGAATAAAAACATGAATAGCATTCCTATGGTGTCACATAGTTATGGGACTATATAGTATCTATCAAAGCCCTCTCGGTGCTAAGCCATATCCGACAAAATACATAAATCATGCATATATAGAGATTTCAACATAGTTCATGCTTCATTAAAATCATACTTTCATTACTTTCAAATAAACATCATAGTCTTTCATAAAATATCATGTCATAAGAATAGCTCATCTATTTGTTTTTCATCATAATATGGGTAGACATTCCAACCTTAGCATCATCATCATAAAACATTTGGATTTTCATCACCTCTTTATCATAACATCATCATAACTTTCATAATATCATCATTGTCATAAACATGCTTTTACATACTTAAGATCATAATCATGAAAAGCCATAACTTCATCATGGGAGACTAGGGCTAAGTGTGGGTCCATGGACATTTGAGTCAAAATCATGCAATTAGATAGAATTCATAAAGAAAACATTCAATTAAAATCAAATTGGATCATTAATAAAGGAACTCACATCAAGTCATTAAGCCCTAATTATGCATACTTGAAATCATATACTTTTGGTTGAAAATCGTATACATCACAATATTCATCTTAATTCATGCATAATTAGTCATAATCAAATCGTACCTTAAAAGCCCATAAGAAATCATCTTAAAACTTTGATAAAAAGAAGGTTTTGGATTGGACTTCATGGATGAATTTAATCCATGATTAGAATCCTTAGAATTTGAGGAGAAAATTCAGAAATCCTTAGTCAAACTTTCAAGCTTTAACTTCAATGGAACCCTTGACTTAGAGAGAGAAATATTGAGAACCCTTAAGAGAAATTTGAGAATAAAAGCTTTGAACGAATTAGGAATAGGCTTTTATAGATGTTAGTTCGGTTAGGGTAGTTAAAATGACCAAAGTGATGTAGTTTAGGACTTAGATGAGTTGGAAATGTAAAAACTATCATTGATTAAAAATTGTTGAAACTGTCCACAAAACCCCTCCTACAGGCCGTGAAGGCACCTATGATCCATACCTGGCTCGTGGAATTGGGTTTCATAAAAGTTGATCTACTGAAATTTCAGCTTCTAAGCCACGAACATGTAGCAAGACCCGTCATTCCACTTATAGGCCGTAATTCCTTTCGTAGAGCGATTCCAGACGTAAACAAATTTTTGGTCCTTCAAGATTATTTTCTACGAACATGTTGATGGGTCATATATGGTCGGTATGGTATCATATAAGCAAACTCCCAGAAATTCCTCAATTTTTCATTTTTCTTGGACACTTTTGACGAGATCACCTATGACTTGTGGTTGCTTCTACCGATCGTAGACCAGCTCGTAGGGTCAAACCATCAAAAAATTTCCTGTCTTTCAATTTTTCAAGCCTAACAACATGAGGGGTGTTACAAAAGTCCTTAAGTCCTTACTTCCCCATAGCTTGAGCCATAGTTACCCTCCCCTTAGTTATTGCTTGCTCTGTGATTCATGCAAATCCCTTTCCCTTATCTACCCATAGCATGAGTCCAAAGCGCATGTCCTTAGAATTATTTATTGATGCTCAATTTATTTTCTACAACCAAGGATGTGCAAACGATATGCCAAGAGGCTTAATCTACGAACCCTTAATCTATGACCTGTAGTTCCTTCTGGGGGTCGAAGACACCCCTCGTCGATACCCCAAATTGGACTTAAATAAACTCAACCTACGGATCGTATTTTTATTTACGGCTCGTAGTCACCTCTTGTAAATCACTTCAACACTTAAAAAATTTAAATTTCTAGGACCCATACTACGAAGCCATGTCACGACCCATCAACCTTTTCACGATCCACATATTTCACGATCCACATATGGCTCTCGTTGTTTGAACTTGCCACCCCAAAATGACTCTTGTTCCACAAGCACCTTCCATAGCTCATAGAATCGACCACGACTCGTAAAAAGGGCTCATTATTCCTGAACAGAGCCAAATTCTCCACTTTTCCTTTTGGTCCCAACTTCCAAACATCTGGGCATTATA
>DF363937.1:1226-26226 GCA_000787875.1 Solanum virginianum | reverse complement strand
GTAATATGTCAAACCACGAGGAATTAGTATACTAAAACAAAACCCGAGTGGAGGTTCTGAAATGGCCCCATTATAATATGCACCAATTTGATGGCGACTACTGCCAAGCCACTGGTTTCAAAGCTGAGTCGACGAAAAAGGCAAAAGTAAAGTGTACTACTACAGCAGGTAGACACTTGGCTGCAAAGGAAACAACTAATATTTACAGTCTCATTTCGAATGCTGTTGGAACCTAGCAACGTCAGGATTGAAAACATCACTATCAAGTCTTCATTCAGACTTGGCCCTTGCCCTATTTCTAATAGAATTTACAAAACAGTACTGAAACAAATCTAGGGTTTTTCCATTTCTTCAGAACTATGCTTGTTCACAAATGAATCATGAGGACCCTCTGATTCAGAACAATTGGAGCCCATTTGCCAGTTATTCGGGCCTTGATCGACCTGCTCCTCTGTCTTCAGTCGCGATTTGAATGGCCTCTCAAAATCTTTTGCAGCCCCAGGATCTATAACAAGTTTGCCAAGTTTTTGCTCCTGTAACAACAATGACATCAAGGGCTTTCATGCCATTTACTAATAATGGGAAGAAAGTAAACTCCAAATTGACTGAACCGCATGCGACATCCAGCATGATTCATGGATACACATTCTACTGCATACAAGGAAAAATTAATACATATCATCAACGATTGATGGGTAAGATGGCAAAATAGATTAAAACTGTGGACAGGTTATACTCGCTGGCCACCTGTGTGATCTTTTAACTGGTGATGGTAACTAACTCAGATTAAATAATTGAGAGATGGGAAGAAGCTAAGATTTTGGGAAGACGCATGTTGGGACAAGGATCTCTCAGAGACACTAGTTTCCCAACAAGAAGTTGAAACTATTGAACAATGCAGGAATAATGGAAAAAGAAAATCTGAAATTATGAACATTGGCAGAACTGTGATCTAGACAATCTGACCACACTCTTATGGATGCTGGAAAAAGTGGAATGGGAAGATGGAAATAGCAAGACAATTATTTGAGGAGGCAATAGCATGTTTTTAGTGAAGAGAGAATATACACAGTTCAGGAGAAGAAGCCAACAAGAAATAGACAGCAAAATACATTGGCCATTAGTTTGGAAAGACGAGCACTAACAAAGCTCTTAATGTATACATGATGCACGGTTGACACAACATAAATTGTCAAGAAAAGGTTGGGATAATACATTAAAAAAAACCCTAAACTTGACACCAAAACTTAGTTTAATACCTTAACTGCACGGGCGATTATATTCCCCCTTACCAATCCATAAGTGAATTTATTTCCACCCAAAAATTTGAAGACCAGTCTCACAATGGAGAGTGCACCATACACACGCCTCGTCAACTCCAGGTCAGCACCATGTTAGTGTCACGTCAGCACCACATAAAAATATATTTAAATTTATTTTTTAGTTTTTATTTTGTTTATTATTGAAAGATCTTTTTTCCCAATAATTATAAAACATCAAAGAGTAAGATTTTTGTTATCTTTTTTTGTATATTAATCTTCTTCTCCATCTTTTTTTTTAGAAAAACTAAATAGAGTAAAATCTTTGATGCTAATTGGGTAAAATCAATGATCAAAAGAAATTGATGAAACATTGTTGGAGAAATTAAGATTGAAAATATAGAGAAATTATTAGTGAAGATTTATGAGAATCAAAAAGTAAGAAGACATTAATGGAGGTGGAGGGTGGCGTTTCCATGGAAGAAGAAAGAAGGGAAGATAAAAATCAAAATTTGTCATTGTTGAAGAAAATTAACTTCAATTTTGGGGCAATAATGATAAAGTTCAATGATTTTTATGAATTTTTTTTACCATATTCATGTGTTGGGTAGTTTTTGTTATTAAAAAATAAGACTAGCACAAAAAAAAAAAAAAAAAAAAAAAAAAAAAAAAAAAAAAAAGGGATGAAGAGAGAGTCGAGGACAATGGGAGAAGGGATGGTGGAAGAAGGAGAAATGGCATTTGAATGGTGTTGAGTGTGTTGTGGGAGGGAAGTTGGTTTGGGGGGGGGTGAAGAAGGAAAAGTGGAGTGGGGTAAATTGAAGAACAAAAGGGATTGGGAACTTTGAAGTAGATGAAGAAAGAGGTGGGGTTGGGGGTTGGGTGGGTTTTTCTTTTTTTTTAATTTTTTATATAATATATGTAAATAATATTATTTTTTTAAAGAATCAATGTAAAAACGCGCCATTATTTTTTTTACTATCATGTCAGATTTTTGGGTGGAAATAAATTCACTTCTGGATTGTTAAGGGTGGTACATAAGCGCCCATGTAATTTAGGTGCTAAAATAAGTGTTGGTGCCAAGTTTTGGTTGGGCGTGGGGTGGGGTGGGGGGGTTTACGTATTATCCCAAAAGGCGTTACATATGTAATAGATTTTATATGTGCTGTAAGGATATGAAAGACAACCCACTAGGTCCTACATTAAACAGCAGCAAGAGAAATCTGGAACATGTTCTTGCCTAAGGAGTGTCCAGAAGCAAGGCTGGCTGAATTTTTTGCTGTAAATAGAGCATCTTGTTGATGATAATGTGTGTAAAGTTTTAGTTGACGTCTCCCAAAACAAGAAAAAAAAGAGTGTTTCAACTACTCCTTAGTCCCAATCAAGAAATGAACAAAGGAGAGGGATATCCCAGCTTATCTCACATTCCAAATGACCACTAAATGCATGCTAAGCCAGGTAGGCTCTTCTCAATGACCAAACAACCCTGGAAGTCTAAAGCACCTTAGAAAGTTCAACTATTTTATGTGGTAGCTGGCTCATGATACATATCTCACACACATTAACCTACAACAAAGGAGTTATGATATGCAACATTTGCTTCATGCGTAATAGTGAGGTGGAATGCACCAGCCATATTTTTTGCCCTGTCAAGTGTCTGTTCAAATGTGGGCTCTCTTTTTCAATCTCTTCAAGAACCACAGTTATGCCATCCACAATTAACGACTTACTAATCTGTTGCAATCCTAGGGGTATTTTTGAGAAAAGGTTACTTGTATTATAAGCAAAAGGAATACACAAGAGGTAATCCAATAATACTTACAATCAAAAACACATAAGTGAGATTGTCCTCCTATGAAATTATAAGTAATCTACAATACTAAGGATGGGTATCCTCGTCTTCTTGAAGATATTCATGTTTAGACCAAATATAGAAAAGAACCAAACAATTTAGCTTCATATTTTCCATGGAGCATCTCTTGTTCTTAAAACATCTCCGGTTCCTTTCCAACCAAATAGTCCACCAAATGCAAGCTGGGATAATCTCTCATTCTCCTCGTGACTTGACTGATTTTTATCCCTATTCTATCATGCCAAAACCTCTTTTATGTTCCCCTAAGCATAGAACAACTGATGCCCCTTATGTTGATGAAAATCTGCCTAAGTAACTGATGCCCCTTGTGTTGATGAAAATCTGCCTAAGTTTCCCGGTCTTCCTACTGTGTAAAAAATGATGATTTATTGTCTCTGCCTCACTTTCACAAAAAGAGCACTTGGAGCAAAATTGGATACCCCTCTTCATAAGGTTATCCCGAGTGAGAGCAGCCTAATTTGCTAGAAAACTAAATGAAACATGCTACCCTGAAGGGCGCCTTAACTTTCCATATCATTTTCCATGGACAGTATCTTAGTTGAGTGTGTGCCCTTTGGGAGTTTTTGTAAGTTGATCCGACTGAGAATCTCCCCTGTTTGTCTGGACCCAAATAGTGTACCTTCACTGTTATTGAGGTCCTCGCATTGTGCCAGGATGTTTAAAAATTCTACCATCATGCCCACCTCCCAATGATCTAAAGGCCTGTTGAACCTTAAGTTCCAACCTTAATCATCTCTCATCTCTTTAACAGCAGCCATTTTTTTAGACTCAAGTTGAATAGATCAGAAAAGCTAACTTTGACTGCCTCTGTCCCACCCAAAACAGGGTTTTCCTTCCATCTCCTATCTTTGTTTTGCACTTGTTTATAAGTTTTGACCATAAATTTCTGATTGTCTTCCAAACACCAGTGACATATGGTTGTGTTGCTACTATGGTGATCCACCTCATCCCCATTCCACATCTGGCTTTTATGGGTATATTTCCATAGTGATTGTTCTTGAGATGAAAACTTCCACAGCCATTTCATTAGCAAACTATAATTTTGTAGCTTCAAGTTCCATGTTCCCAAAGGCCAAATCCCCTTGTTTCTTGCTGACTAGAACTTGATGCCACTTGACCAAGTGAAACTTGTGATTTTTGGGTCACAATTTCCTTGCCAAAGGAAATTTCTTCTGATGGCATCCAATCTATCTCTTACACTTGCAAGCATAGGGTACACAGACATCAGGTAAGTAGGCAAAGCATCAAAGACACTGTCGATAAGAGTAACTCTGCCACCCTGGAGTAGATAGTGGCTTTTCCAATTGGCAAGCTTCTTCTCGCATTTCTCCACTACATTATTCCAGAGGCCCTTTGATTTGTTCATCTCCCAGAGGCATTCCCATATATATTGCGGGCAGTTCTCCAACCTTTTCTCCCAAAATACTTGCGAGACTGTCATTCCTAGGTACCTTAATTGGGTACATGAAACTTTTGCCCCAATTTATGTGTAGACCTGAGGTTGCTTCCAACAATAGCAATATAACTCTTAAAAACTTATGTTGGTTTCTATTTGCATAGAAAAATTAGAGTATCATCTGTATATTGGAGGCGGGAAATGGCTCAACTCTGACTATCCTCCATGTTAGCATGAAAGTGGTATCGGCAAAGCTCCTGTGAAGATTTGGAGCTCCATCCCTACCAGATTATGTTGGACTTATATGGAAGGAATGAAATGCCAGGCGTTTTTAAGGAAAGACTACCAGAATATGCTGGAGTATATGAAAGTGCTTATGGCTTTTGACCTTTGGTGTAATCTACAAGATGTCAAGAATGAAGATAGCATGTTAAGACTTCATCAAATCCTTGCAAGTTTAGGACTATTGACAATACTGAAATCCTATTATTTTGTTTTTGTACAAAAGGATTTTAGGACTTGTACCATCATTGCACCAGCTTAGGGCTAAGCCTTCTTTTTTCAAAATACATGTTTACTTACCTTCTCCCTAGGATAAAAAGAGTAAAATCATATTCCTCAAGAGTTCTATTGGAGAGAAGACCATTTTGTTTACCCTCTTTTCCTGGAAATCTTTGCTAGTTTTGTGTTTCACCATTTATTTAAATTCTTTTTACAGGAGAGCAGCAGAATTCTTCTTTTTGCTAGAAGTAATTCGCTAAAGAATTACTTTGTCGTGTATATTATTATAAAAGCACATTTTTAAACGTTGGTTTGCTTCTCTACCTCCCAAATCCATTAAATATTAACCGACTTTTATACCCTTAATAAGTTGTAAACTTTTCTTTTTGGAAACTTACCCTTAATAAGTTGTAATCCCATTTGTTTTTAAAATACTTCTTAAACCTAAAAATTCATATTAAGAAAATAACTATGTTTAATAATTAGCAATATACTTTATGTGCAGGCTTATAATTTAAATAACACTAGATTAGAGTGAACAAATATTCACTGTTGAAACAACTCAAACTTTTCTTTTTAGCAATTTTTTAATAATATTAAAACTATACTAAATAATTGTTGAAACAGAGCTTGTTGACAGGGATGTGGAGGCGGGCGATCCTAGGGTGGTACAAAATCAAGCTTTTCTTACGACAAAGACCTTTTGGGAATTTCGAGGGAGATGAAACCCTAATTAGAAACAATGCAAGGCATTCGGCCCAACAGACATGGAATGGGGGCAAGGAACAGAATCTTGTTTCTTTTCGAGTTTCAATCAGTACAAGGAACTGAGCATGTTCCCGATGGGAGACTGGACAAGACAAAGCAGCTGGCTCTTTTTGCAATGGTGGTCACCAAAGGCAGGAAGTTTCCCGAGAAGTCATGTTTTTGAACAGTCTTGGATACGGGTTCTAAGTCTTCCCTCATATGGTCAAAATCAGTGATAAAGAAGATAGGAGAAAGGTATGGGGGGGTGGCCTGAGATAGAAGAGGAAATGAAATTAAAAATCATCTCCAATGGGCAAGAAGTAGAGTTAGAGAACCGACATCAAAGATCCCAACATCTATCGAAGTTATGGAGAGCTAATCTTCACCCTCACTATCTGTGTTGAAGATCCGGCGACACACTGGAAGAGATCTGATGGGGACTTGAGGCAGGGAGGAGGACGAGTGGAAACCTACCAGGAGGGAGGTCTGTCAAAAGTTCTGAGGTTCTCTGATAGTCATACTTTTGGGATAAACTCTGAGGGTACAGAGGGCTAATAATCAAAAGGGGTATAGGCCCTATTTGGGTGAAAGAGAATATGTGAGGGGACACGCGTCACGTGAAACCCCAACTTACACTCGAATTATTTGGGCCAGTCGACCCATTTGAATAAAAGCCCAACAAAGGTTGTTGAGCCTTTTATTAGAAATACGAACATTTGGCCAGTTAATACAGCAGCCCAAACCACTCTATCAACATGCATAGAACAGAGTATGAAGAGTGAAGTGTCAAGTGAGCTATTCCGATAGTGTCTCAGCAGTTGGATGATACAGAGCAGCAACATTCATAGCAAATTTTGTTGGAAATAAGGGAGATAAGAGACAAAGCTAAGGGAGGGGAGGTACAGGAGAATTCTCAACAGTTAATTCCTCTTAGTGATTCGACGCCTCTCAATTGTGATGCCTCTAAATGCAATAAAGAGGCATACGGGAAAATGAACCAATGAACCATCAGGTACAAGACAATATCCTCCGATATAGACCATCGCTCTTGGATTTTGCTAGAGCTTTTGAGTTGGTGATAGCTAATTCATGCTTTACAAAGAAGGATGATCACTTGATTACCTTCCATAGTCCGATGGCTAAACCTCTGATAGATTACTTGTTTTTGAAGAAAGCCGATAGAGGCCTTTGTAAGAATTGCAAGGTTATCTCGAGTGAGAATCTTACTACTCAAGATAAGCTCTTGGTGATGACTTGGAGATTAAGCGAGGGAGGAGGAAGAAAAATATGTATGTCCAACCTAACACTAAATGGGGTGGTTTGACACTTGCCTATCTTGTGTGACCGAGGAGAAGCGAGACTGAGATGTTTTGGGGATGTGCAGAGAAGGTGTGTCGATGCCTCAATTAGGAGGTCCAAGAGGTTGGATTTAAGAGCTACACAAAGGGTAGGGATAAGACCGAAACAATATTGGGGAAAGTTGATTAGGCAGGATATACTGCAACTTCATATCACCAAGAACATGACATTAGATAAAAAGGAGTAGATATCGCGTATTAGGATAAAAGGTTGGTAGGAATGATACTTTTAGGTTCGTCATAATTATCCATGCTTTTATGATTGTGTTGTTATTGCTTTTTAATTATTTTGCTACTTTTTTATTTTTTTCTTGTAGAATTGACATTACTCTTCGTTTAGCCGTTATTCTATGCCTATTGTTTTTCTTTTTTACTTGGGGAGGATACATTTGAGTTGTAGGTCTTTTAGAAACAGCTTCTCTATCTCCATAACATAGTGGTAAAGTATACGTACACTCTACCCTCTGCAGATCCTACTTTGTGGAATTTCACTGTGTATGTTGTTGTCAGGACACAGGCTAAGTTAGCCGTTATAGCAACCAAGACAACACCTCTTTAGAGACTTTATAGTGATCTAGGGGATAGAAAGTTGTACAGAGGTAGGAGAGAGGAAGACCTGAGACTTGGATCAAGTGAAGTGCACCAAAAATGAAGAAGTTAGGGTATTGGTAGAGGAAACACTCATTAAGCAAGATGGCAAGTGTATCTCCACAAACTATCGAACCAAGAGGGGAACAGAGACATTGTGTTAGGTAAGTTGGAACACTTGAAGAGACATCAAGATTTTGGGTACTGAAGGTGTATTTAGGTTGAGTCTATTAGTAAGATGAGCAAGGGAAAAGTGACTGGGACTAAATGAGAATCCGATGGAGTTTTGGAAGAGCATAGCTAGGGCAGGTTTGGACTAATTGACTAGCTTGTTCAATGTCATCTTTAGGATGGCTAAGATGCCCAAGAAATAGAAGAGGAGTATGATGGTTCTGTTGTACAAAAACAAAGGTGATATCCAAAATTGCAACAACTACAAGGGTATTAAGTTGTTAAGCCACATTATGGAAGTGTTGGAGAGAGTGGTGGAGATGAGGATGAGAACAAGTGTGTCCATTTTTTAGAATGAATTAGGATTCATGCAAGGGCAATCAACCACGAAGGCAGAGAAGTATCGAAAAAAGAAAAGAGAATTATATATAGTGTTCATTGACCTTGAGAAGGCCTACAATGAAGTCCCGAGGGAAGTCTTGTGGCGATGCTTAGAGGTGAGAATTGTATTAGTGGCATATCCTAGGGCGATCGAACATGTACGAAGAAGCTAGAACGCGGTAAGAGCGGTGGTAGGAGATTCGGAGCACCTCCCAGTAGAGATGGGGTTACATCAAGGATCAACTCTTAGTCCATTTCTTATTGCCTTGATGATAGATGAATTGACTCGAGACATTCAGGATGAGGTGCTTTGTTGTATGTTATTTGCGGATAATGGAGTACTAGTTGATAAAATGCAAAAATGGTGTTAATGTTAAGCTAGAGGTGTGGAGACAAACTCTGGAGACTAAAGGGTTCAGGTTGAACAGGACCAAGATAGTATGTGGAGAGTAAAATTTAGTAAAGCAATGCATGAGGAAGGCGTAGAAGTGAGGCTTGACATATAACATAAATCCCCAAGAGAGACAATTCAAGTACCTTAGATCTATAGTACAGGAAAGTAAGGATACCTAATGCACACCATATTGATGTGGCACAGATTAAGTGGAGGCTTGCCTCTTGAGTCTTTCGTAATAAGAAGGTACTACTAAGGTAAGTTCTATAGAGTGGACATTAGACCGACACTAGTATATGGGGCAAGTGTTGGCCAATCAAAAACTCCCATGTTCAACAGACGCATGTTACGGAATGAGGATGTTGAGATGAATGTGTGGTCATAATAGGAGTGATAAAATTAGAAATGAAAATATTCAAAATAAGGTAGGAGTGGCATATGTGATGGACAAAATGAGAGAAGTGAGACTGAAATGGCTTGACATGTCTGAGCAGATGCATGGATGCACCAGCGAGGAGGTGCGAGAGGTTGGTTATAAGGGTACAAGGAGAGGCAAAGGTAGACCAAGAAATGAGGGGTAATCAGACAGAATATGACTCAGTTTCATATTACTGAGGTCATGACGTTAGATAGGAGGGTGTGGAGGACACATATTAGGGTAAAAGATTAGTAGGTAGTATAGTGCAACCTTGAGTAGGGTGATTGGTGTTTTCCAGTGTGCTAGCTGTATTACTATAGTTCTTGTTTTTGACATCCATCATTATTGTTTTAAAAATACTCTATCCTAGTATGTTGTGTATTGAATTTCGATTATTGCACTATTTTGTATAGTTGTTGCTTTTGGTAGACTTTGCACTGTTTCCTCGTGACTCGCTATATTTTCTTCTTTGTATCTAGAATTGTTGCATCTGAGCCAAGGTCTTTCGAAAACAGTCTCTCTACCTCCATGAGGTAGTGATAAGGTATGCGTAGACTACAAAGGGAGATCTGATGCAGACCTTTCAAAACTTTCACTCCCATCAGAGTTTTGATAAGAGTTCTAATGCCACCTTTATGGCTTTGATTATAAAGAAAGTGGGGGCAAATGATCTAAGAGACTTCAGACCAACCAGTCTCATCACTGGGGTTATAAAATAATAGCCAAAGAGTTGGTAGAAAGGCTGAAGAAGGTGATAGACAAGCTTGTTAACTAAATGACCTTCATTAAAGTGAGACAAACAATGGATGTTGCTCTAAATTCTAATTGCTAGTGCATGTATTGATACTAGGATTAGAAGAGAAGTGCAAGTTGGATATTGAAAAAGCCTTCTATTATCCAAACTGGGACTTCCTGATCAACACTCTTAGACAAATGGGTTTTGGCCCTATGGCTCAAGTGGGTTGAGTTTTGTATTAAAACCTTGAGGTTATCCATTCTGGTAAATGGAGAACTTGTAGGGTTTTTTTCCTGCAAAAGGGGACTAAGACAAGGGGGCCCTCTGTCCCCCTTCCTGTTTATCATTGTTGTGTGAGGGTTGGACAGTTTGATGAGGAGAGCTTCTCTAAACAACTGGATTAGGGGTTTCAGAATCAAAAAACAAGGCTAATGAGGTGATGGATAGGACTCATTTACTGTAGGCTGATGACTCGGTAATTTTTTGTGAAGAAGAGCGGGAACAACTTTGTCACGTACGAATTATTCTAGTAATATTTGAAGCATGCTCTAGACTAAAGGTGAATTGGAGAAGAAGTAGCAGTTTTTCCAATCAAAGAGGTCCAACAGGTTCAAGCATTGGCTAATACATTGAAGTGTACGATAGAGAGGCTGCCTGCAGTTTATCTAGGTTTGCCACTGTGTACTAAACATAATGCAGTTAACATCCGTGATGATATACTAGAAAAATCAGTTATGAGATTGGCACTTGGGAAATCCCAAGATCTATCCTTGGGGGGAAGAGTCACTTTGATCAATTCTGTTGTTACTTTTCCCCATTCCCAACAAGGTAGTCATAGCTATAGATACATTGAGGAGAAATTTCTTTTGGCAAGGTAACAAGATTGAGAAGAGCTTCAACTTGGTTAAATGTATCGCAGTTCAACAGAGAAAAAGATATGGGGATTTGGGAATAAGAAACCTAAAGCTACACTACAACAACTTACTTACCAAATGGTTATGGAGATACAACATGAAGATCAAGCTCTATGGAAGGAAGTCATTCAACACAAGTATTGTTAAGAAGGTCAATGGTGTTCAGAGGAAGTGACAGAAACATATGGTGTGGGAGAACAGATAACTATAAGAAACCTATGGCTGGCTTTCGGAGCCAATGTAAGGATAAATTGGGAGTGGGAATAAGGATTTGTCTAGACGGAAGATTGGACTAGTCAAGGGTCTTCGGAAAATCTAATCTAGGCTATTTTCCATTTGTCCGAATCCTGACAGCAAAATACAAGAGGTTTGTTCTCCACAAGGATGGAATTTGCTTCTTAGGCTATATCTTAATGACTGGAAAATAGGGTGGGTATCAGATATGCTAGCTTTGATTGGAGACTTTCCTGACAGAAATCTAGAAATAGATAAATTGCCAAGGAGGCATCATACTGATTGCCAGTTTTCTGTGAATAGAATGTATAGACCTAGCGACAACTGCAGGGAAAAAATCAGGGCCATGGAGTGCTATCTGGAAGAGTATAGCCCCTACTAAGGTGAAGTGTTTCACTTGGTTGGTAACTAGGACAGTTTGCCTGACACATGATGCACTTCAAAAGAAGGGAAGAATTATTGTCTCAAGATGCTACCTTCGCAAAGAGACTCTTCAAACCAACAGTCACTTGTTAGTCACTTGTTCCTCCACTGCAAAGTAATAACACAAGTATGTGCTTTATTCACCAATTTAGCTAGCCTTAATTGGATTATGCCTGAACATACAACAGATCTACTAAGATGCTGGATCAGAGTGGTAGCAAGAGGCAGGAAGAGGTGGTGGAGAATTGTACCAGCTTGTATCTGGTGGATCATATGGAATGGGAGAAATTAGAGAATTTTTGTGGGGAAAGAATAAACACTATAGAAAAGATTACGTGGAAAGTAATTATCATTTTAGGTTTTTGTGTAAAGAAATGAATATAGAAGAGACCCTCGGGGTGGCCCAATGGTTTGGGCTTGGAGCTACCACGTTGGAGGTCTCAAGTTTGAAACCCCTTGCTAGCGAAAGCAAGGAGTTCGCCTACTAGATCGAACTCGTCACACCGGGCTTGCCTAGTGCGAGTTACCTCTCCTGCGTGGTTTGCGAGCTATTGCACAGGAGCAAGGGTTTACCCTGTGCGCACGCAAAGAGAAGCGGCAGCGGGTTCCCCTGGTCATCCAAAAAAAAATGAATATAGAAGAACAAATTCAACTAGTGGATTTCATAGGAGCTTTGTAAGTATACTTATTTCCTTTTTTTATGTAATTAACACTTTTTGGAGGTGGTCAACATAGCCCTTAATGCTAAGGAATATAAAGTTACCAACAACAACATACCCAATGGAATCCCACAAGTGGGGTCTGGGGAGGGTAGAATGTACGCAAACCTTACCACTACCTCATAGAAGTAGAGAGGTTGTTTCCTGGGAACCCTCGTCTCAAAGGAATATAAAGTTACCAATTTCGAGGAAAAAAAAGTTGAAATATTTGAATTCGATGAACATTCCTAGTAAGCAGGCTCAGATGAGATTTCCGCTGGCGCCATTAGCTCCAGAACACGAACACGGGGCTGGTGGGACCTTTGGTTCGTGTCCCAAGGCTTTTGGACTCATTTGGACACTTAGGTGATTTTTAGTGATTTTGACAAAAGTCATGACTTCGGTTAACATTGCGTTAAAGATGACTTTTGATGGTCATTTTGTCAATTCCACTGAATTTGCAATGTCGTTTGCAGTTGGATAGCATACTGATTTGCATTAAGAGGACTCCGAATGAATTTGAAGCTTCGTTTGGAGCTGCTGATGCAGCTGGTGCACAATAGCTCGTTGTAGCAACACTTGGCTTGCTACAGAAAAAAAGGTCGCTAGAACAAAAATTTGGCTGCAACTAAAGGACCAGGCCCTTATTTTATTTTCAGTTCATGCAAAGCTTTTCTCCCATTGTTGAGAGCTCATTAGGAGCCAATATCAATTATCACGTGATTGTTGACGATTTTTTGAGCTTAGAGGTAAATTCTCTTCTCCGTTGCGTTCTATAGTTAATTCTAACTTCATTTCCTTGTTTAATTTGTAAATTTAACTCCTACATCCTTCTAAATACCTCTTTTTGATCTTGGGACTTCCACGTTGATTTGGATCGAATTGAATCCTACCTTCGCCTAAATTCTGGGTACAGATATTTTACCCCATTGGAAGACAATTGTGAATTTTGTTTCAGGTTCTATTGATGGGCATCGAGGAACAAATTTTTAGCCCGAATTGTAAATTATTAATATAGATATCGTTAGTTCCGTATTGACGAGTAGATCATTCGAAGAGTACATGATAGTGTGTAAATATGATAAAATCAACATATATGATGAATAATAACAACATAGGATATACAAACACGACTATTCCTACTACCCTACTATACCCCAAGGCATCGCAAGTGCCTAATAGAGTCTCGCAGATCAGTATGATGATATCCGTATCGTATTTTCAGGCTATAGAGCATTCTTAGGAATATTCCACCTTTTGATTCCTTATCATGCGTTCTTGACTCTATCAACTTCTAAATTTCACTTGTTTCATTCTATCTTAGATGGTTAGGATGGGACTGACAGTGGATGAGCATGGGGCTCCCGCGCCTGGAACAAGGGGTCAACCTAGAGATTGGCGTAAGGCACGAGCTTCAGCGCTAGCTCGAGGACAGGAAAGGGCACTATCCTAGAGCCTGATGTTGAGATTGAGGATATACAGTATCAACCGAAAGGTGTGGGGCCAACCCAGCCTCCGACAAGATATGCTAGCTTTTACTTTCAGTTTGGTATTGGGTTTTGGCTTACATACAGGTAAAGGGTTCTAGTAGGTGTGCCTTCCACCTAAGCTGTGCAGGGAAGGCCCAAAGCCAATCCCAGGGAACAGTGAAGCTTCATAGGGTCTTTTTGTCCAGGTGCAGGAAGCAAGACTCAATTTTCGAATCATGACAAAGAAATCAAATTAGAAAGAATAAAAAGCACTAATAGTACTGCAATACAAAGATCAAAAATCAAGAAAAGATCGGGCCAAGTTTAATTGTAATTCAATTAAGATAACGAAGGATAATTACTTCAAGTTCTTTCTCCTTATCCTTCTACATTTCCTGTTAATTTATCTGCTAATGTCTACTTATTATCCAAAACATCCACTGCTGCAATATTAAAAGTGATCTCTTTCCAAACCTCACAAGTAGCAGCTAGTTCCGTCCTCCATTTGCAAGCCTTGCAAATAGAGGTGTCAAATGGGCAGGCAGGTTGGATTGAAATTAGGTATATTAAATTGGCTAAAATAGAAATTGGGTTGAGTCAAGACCCATCTAAATTTACTTTGGGCTCAATGGGTTGGGCTAAAATTTCGACTCGCTTAATCTCAATAATAGATAGTAATTCATATCCTTAATATGAGAACATACATTACACTAATGCAAATAAAGTGCCTTAAAACTGGTCAAAATTGGAGATTAAGTTTTGGTCAATTGAAAATAATTTTAAAATGGGTTAAGGCTTGAATGGGTTAAGATTGAACCCAATTCAAACTATCTTGAGCCCAACCCATAAAATTTTGAGGGGGTTGGGCGAGTTGGCTATATTTGGGCTCATTTTGACACTCTTACTCGTGAATAATCTTATTACCTTCTCGATCAAGATCACATCCTTCATTACAAGGTACCTTTATGGCCCTTACATATAAATGGATCTTTATGGGCTTCTAAAATTATCTTTTAGTCAATGACCACTACCCAAATGGTCCTATACATGTGACCCCCTATTATGAAAAGAATTGCAATAGCTAAATGGTGATAAGCAATATCAGTCAACCACAGGCCCCCCAACTATTGGATCTAATCCTCCATGAAAAGTAAGAAAGTCCGCATATTTTTTGACAATTCATGGTGAAAAATGGGGTTGCTCCCTCATACAATTATAGTGAAATTTTTTAATTTTGGGATGATCTAATAGTTAGAATTTGAATAAACAAAAACTAAATTATGTCATATAATATTGAGAAAAAAAATTAAATCCTTGAATTACCCATTAGTAAAGAATTGAACTCAATTCTTTTCAAAATTCATCATATAAGTTAATTTATTTGTCAACTTGACAATATTTCTAAGTTACATTAATTTTCTATCGTAAAAAGAACATCGACAGTGAAGCAGCAACAACAACAACAACATACCCAGTGGAATCCCATAAGTGGGGTCTGGGGAGGGTAAAATGTATGCAAATCTTACTACCTCACAAGGTAGAGAGGTTGTTTCCTGAGAACTCTCGTCTCAAAAACCCATAAGCAGAATAAGCTAGATATGAAAAAAGGGAAAGGAAAAGAAAGGAAAAGAAAGGAAATAGAAAGGACGACTAACAACGAAGAGTACATGATAGTGTGTAAATATGATAAAATCAACATATATGATGAATAATAACAACATAGGATATACAAACACGACTATTCCTACTACCCTACTATACCCCAAGGCCAGACATCCGCTTAACCCTACTACCCTATTAGCTTGCTACTCTAATTCGCGACTTCCACTCCTTTCTATGTAAGGTCATGTCCTCGGTGACACATTATTGTTGATCTTCAAAATTATCAGCTTGAAGTAAACACAAAATACATCAGTGAAGCAAATCAGAAAATAGTAAGTAATAATAATATGAAGAGTCAAAATAGTAAAATAGTCTGTAAACTAGTTGTCATTTTTTTTTCCTTTTAGTACAATAAATGACAATTTCCCACCATATTCTTTTTTCATATTAAATTTGTGAAATATTAGCTCAACATTAGTCATTTTTAGACTTTACATATCATTGTTGTCAATCTTTCAAGAGGTATCAAGCCAACCTTCTCATTCTCAAATCTCTAAAAGACCAAAAGATTCCATTTTCATGAAACCTTTTTGAACATTTACTTTAACTCAAACCTATTATTCAATAATATTTACATAGTTTTTAAAAATTTTGTACTCATAGTGTACACCTTAAGACTAGATACATACCTAAAATCTAGGAACTTCACTTTTATGTTGCTCGGATTCGAGTGCGAGTATCCAATACAGGTCAAATCCTTCATGATCAGAATTTTAAGATTTGAGAGTAGGATACGAGGGAGGGGATTTAGTTAAAAACTATTCAAATATCTAAAAATCTATAAGTCTAAATTATGAGATATTAAGTGAAAAACCAACAAGGTATATTCGAGGAGAAAATATTTCTCAAGAGGAGAATCCCAGAAGCAAATAATAGGAAAAAGATGACATAGAAATTTTTATATACAAGTTATTCCATTTTCTTCAATTTCATCTTAACTTATGTTTTAATTACATAAATCATAGACAATCATAGGTATTTGTACTGAATTCCTTCATCAATTTTTGGTCAAAGATCCCCAAATCGGTTGATCAAATCCAACACGAATCCCACATCCACGTCGCATTGACACGGGTGCGGCACCAAAAATGAAGAGCCCAAGCAACTTATTAACTGATTAACTATTTTGTTAATTAGATAGAAACTTTGACTCATGTAATAAGCTCTACTTCTATTTCGTTATGTTGGTGTGAGAGGTTGGATATAACAGGCACGAGCAAAGGTAAAGGTACGCCAAAAAACACATTGAGGAGAGGTGATTTGATAAGACATGGTGTAGCTTTAGATTACCGAGGATAGGACCTAGATAGGAAGGGATGAGGAGGTCATGTATTAGGGTAGAAGGCTAGTAGGTAGCACAGTGTTTCTTTGCTTTCGAGGGTTCAGGCTTCTTGGTGTTTGTAATTATACTAGTCGTATTCTTGTAGTTTTGGCTTTTGACATCTACCATCATTTGTGTATTGTGTTTCGGCTGCTACACTATTGTGTTGTTATTCATGTTCATTTCTTGTAGGTTTTACACTACATCTCTTATCAGTTGTTACGTTTTCATCCTGTGTTCTTCTTCTTTATACGAAATTGCTGCACTTGAGCCAAGGATTTTTCGAAAAACAATCTTTCGACCTCCACGAGATAATGGTAAGGCATGTGTACACTCTTCCTTCCCCACACCCCACTTGTGGAATTTCACTAGGTATGTTGTTATTGTTTTTATTTCGTTGCATTTTTTAACCTACCAATCTTTCATAGTGATTTGAGTATATAGATCTGCAGCAGATGAGCAAAGCTTATGGAAAGAAGTCTATGGTAGGGAAGATCCATGGACTACTAAGGAAGTGAAAAATCCATATGGTGTGGGTCTATGGAGACCTATTAGAAATCAGTGGCCAAGAATGTGGGGTAACTCTACTATCAAAGTAGGAAATGGTAGGAAAACTATGTTCTGGAATGATATATGGTTGGAAGAAACTCCTTTGAGGCAACAGTTTCCCAGACATATACATCATCAATCATCAGAAACAAGCTACAATTTCAGAAGTGAGAGAAGCACAAGGCTGGAACCTGTCTTTCAGAAGATCTCTCAATGATTGGGAGGTAGAGAAAATGATTCAATTCTACAATACCTTGGAACAAGCCCAGAACCTCACCTGTGAGGAAGACAGATTGCTATGGAAAAGGAACAAAGATGGCAAGTTCAAGGTGAAATCAGCCAACAAGCTACTGGATACATCAATTCATACTAAGGAATTGCCTTGGAAGATGATCTATGTAGGAAAGATCCCACATAAGGTGGCCTGTTTCACTTGGCTAGCTGCTTACCAAGCTGTATTGACTCAGGACAACCTTATGAAAAGGGGGAAACAGCTATGCTCCAGATGTTTCTTTTGAGAAGCTGAGACAGAGACAATAAACCATCTTTTCTTGCATTGTAAAGTGACTGAGCAACTCTAGCAATGGTTCTTTAACTTGAGGGGGATCAGATGGTCTATGCCTAGGAATGCTGCAGAAGTTCTAGCATGTTGGAATAGAGATAGGACTCAATCAGAACATAAGGAGAGATGGAAGATTGTCTCCGCTTGCATCTGGTGGACAATTTGGAAGGAAAGAAATCATAGATGTTTTGAAAACAAATGTATCCCTTTCAAAAGCCTAAAAATGAATTGTTTAGCAACTTTATACTTTTGGTGCACCAACTATGTACCTAAGGAACTGGGGAGATCTCTCTTTTTTTAGATAATTTGTGAAGGTCATAGGTGATAGATCTCTTGGTGATCCTATACTTTTGATGTAATTACTACATGAGTATACTATGAGTGTAACTCTTTTATTTATAATACCAGTTAACTTTATCAAAAAGAAGTATATAAATCTCCTTTTCTTTTTCTATTTAAATTGCTAGATTCTCAATTTAACTTGGTATAGGAATTAAACGCTTGTACAAAAAAACCCATTGTTAATTTTAAGCTTTAGTGCTACTTCAAAAAGAAGATAACAAAATTCAGCAAAATTATACTTTTTATTTCAACTCTATTTTCTATGTTTAGAGGTCTCTATGTTGACCTACCCACCAAGTTGTCTTGCTTTAGCTTATGATTTTGATATCTTATTATTCCATAGATTAAAAATCAATCATACGTATAAAGTTTTGGTTTTTGTTTGGTTAAATTTGATTTGATTTTCAGAAAATATTTTTCTACTGTAGTAAGCATTAAGCAAATCCGCGACAAATTAAAAGTCAGCAATTGCACCTAGGGTTGTTTAGATAAGCCAAAAGCTAAAAGTAGGTAGCTACTTACTTTTGACTTTTGACTTTTTTATATACTTTCTAAACCTAAAATAATTAAGCACTTTGCGTTTTTCCCAAATATCTCTAAAAATTAAAGTGTTTAAAAGACAAAAACACCTATAAAATAAGCCTATCCAAACACCCAACTAATGTTTTGTAATTGATTATAATTAAATGAGGAGCTTGTCCTTTTTCAAAAAACATGATTTGCTTACAAAATCTCAATTTACTAAACGCATTCAAGCAACTTTAGTATATATCAATTAGTACCCAGTAACAGTGCTTGAACCATAGTTGCCTTGAAACATAATTATTACAACAACAACATGCCTAGTGGAATCCCACAAGTGAGGTCTGGGAGGGTAAAATGTACGCAGACTTTACCACTACCTCATAGAGATAGATGAGGTTGAATCCGGAAAAACCCTCGTCTAAAAATCAAGCCCCATAAGCAGAAGATACTAGATATGGAAAAATGGGAAAAGAAAAGATAAAAAGGAAAACGATTAATAATGAAATGCAAATGATAGTATGTAAATACGATACAATTAACAAATATAAGATGGATAATGACAACGCCGGATATAAAGACATGACTAATCCTACTAGCCTACTATAACACAAGGCTAGACATCAACCTACCCCTACTAGCCCAGTGGCGGAACCAGGATTTTTATGAAGGGGGTTCAACACATAAAGTAGCAAATCGAAAAGGGAGCAAAATGGGTCGGAGAAGGAAAAAAAATTAACCTTAACTTACTAAATTTAACTTGGGTTGTTATGTCGCATTTAACATTTCTTCCTATTTTTCCCTTGCTCCATTGAGTCTTCTTAAATTTTTTTTGATATTTTTCTTTTATTTTGTAGTTATACTGCACAATCATATGTTACTTTAAAAATTGTCAAGTTTCTTTAAAAATGTGTAGGATTTAAATTACTAATATTATAATGCATATTAAAAAGATAACTAACTGGCGTCGCCATTTTTTAGTTCAGTTACTCAATTATAAGGTTTGTCATTTATTTAGAAAAAGAGACAAGTGATAAATAAATAAAATAAGTTCAGTTTACATCTCTTTGGTAAAAAAAAAATAAGAAAGAAATATCATGAATATTCAAGCCTTTTAAATTTTTACATTCAATTAAATTTAATTTTCCTTATCTTAATTTTTTTTAATCTCAATTTCATGTTTAAGAACAATTCATATATTTTTAAAGAGATTCTTTCAATTAATACATAAAAACAAAGTTACATAAAAATAAAATAAGCAACGGAGATTTGAAGAATAAAACATAAAAATAAAAATAATGTGTCTAATAAATTTGAGCAAATGAAAATTGGGAAGGAAAAAGGGCCAAAAGGAAAAATAATAAAGTTTTTGATTGGATTCAAATTTTGAGCCTAATATGTGAAGCCCATATCAGTTTTGCTTTTGGGGAAAAAAAAGGGAAAAAGTTGCTGTTGCACGGGTTTGAACCCAAGACATTTGGGGAGAATCTTGAACCCCTTTAACCACTGAGCTAGACACCTTGTTTGTGTACCCTAATATGCGACCTCCACTCCTTTCTATCTAAGGTCATGTCCTCGGTAACACATTATTGTTGATCTTCAAAATTATCAGCTTGAAGTAAACACGAAATACATCTTTGGGCCTATTTTCCCATTTGGTAACAAGGTATATATTATCTAGCAGAAATTGTACATACTTTACTTTTGAATCACTCTTTGTTACTATTGGTTAAGACATTCTAACTATTTGTCACTTTATTAATGGCTACTGCCAACATAAGTTCCCCCCCCCCCCAATTAAAAGTACATAAGAAGTCATAGGAAACTCAATCAGTGGAAGCAGCACCAACCTTGTATAGAAACTTCCTCCTTTTGTTAAGGATCTCCTGGAAACAGATCAGGGACGTGTGACCACAACGAGCTCATGAGATGTGCTCATGCTCCAGAAAAATTACTCTCCTTTTTGTAACCACCCATCACAAGCTACTACAAATACTTCTAGCCATAGGAATGTGTGACATGCTAACAATAGCATAGCTGCTGCTACCAACAATACGCACTCCAATATGGCAGCTACTGCCTCCCTTTTACCTTTCGTTTGAAGTTAATATAATCTTCATGAGCCAAATAAGAGGTATTGTATTTAAACTACAGGTACATAACTATATTATCTAACTTAACTAAATTGATTATTTTTTGCAGGTTCAGATAATGTCAATTGTTGTGCCTGAGAATAAATAATTGATACGATTATGACGCGATACTATTAACGTAGAAAGCACGTCAATAGAAACTAGTTAGGACTCGAAACACGATTCAATTAGTGCTCCAAGACAGTCATTTTTTCACTTTGTTTTACTGCTACAGGTTTCAAATTCTCTTGTGCTCCCTATTTACACACAAGTATATCAACCTATACAAAATTCACACTTAAAGAAAACCAAATACCCCTCAAGGCAATATGAACCACCATATCAAAATAGATATAAACCATGAAATCGAAGTGGGGTGTTCGTTGCTAGTACAACTATGTATAACAATGATGTTTAGGGAAATTTCACTAAATTCAGCAGGCAACTCAGTGACTTACATCTCTTTCCATTTAATTGAAGTGGGAAGTTCTGTCCTGTCTCCCGTCTATTCTTTACCCTTCTTACTACAAGCTTAGAATATACCCTCCAGATATCCACTACTTTTCACCAAACATAAAGCAGTTTATCTCTTAAAATAAAAGGAAAAGGAAGTTTGGCGTTATTTTAACTTCCCCCATAGTCAAACACAAGAAACCTGCAAAATCTTGCAGTTTAGCTACAAATCAGACTACATTTGCATGATGTAATTGATATTGCAATTTGACATCATAACGCAACAGTGTAAAGGCATATGCTGTTATGGAAATGTATCCAACACACTTATGAAACCAGGAAGTCTAAGGTGATATCAGTGGTAACCGGCCTGAAGATGTAAAGATTTTAACAACTATGAGGATCATGTCATGCATTTGCTTTTCTTTACCACGTCTATAAGCTAATATTAGGGGCTATGATTGCTTACACTTTGCAGTGCTTCGAGCTTTCTCTGCAGAGCTTCATGTTCTGCCTGAATACGGAATGGAACACCGTGCTTCTGATAAACATTAGTTTGTGCCAGTGCCTCGTCAATTTCACTTGCAGTAGTTGCAAAGGGATGATTTGCAGGAATCCACCTGATAGTGTCAGGATCCACATCAGGAGGCACTGAATCACCTTCTCTAAGAAACAATGTTGGTCTCTTCCACTGATATGCACGTGACCTCCGCTTCTGATGGACTGCTTGTTGTTCCTTGGTAAGCGTTACTGGTGCCAAACGGTACACTTGCCCACACATCTCTACAGTTGAATTGCTCTTGCTGACTTTCACTAATGGATTATTGAATGGATCATCATATTTAAGAGGATTTGATCTGCGCTTTAAGACAAATCAATAAGGAAAAGCACGCATTACAGCATTTAAATACCATGCAAGCACCGAAATTCAAAAAATATCATCTCAACAGCATATGATCATATGACTAGAATCTAAATCCTGAAAAGTAATGAAACAGCAGAAGAAATACATCATAGACAAGCAATTCAAAAGGTTAATGATCCATACATGCCTCTTCTATCAGATCTTAACTGCCCACGCCTGACAAGATCAGCTACAGACCCAGGGCGGTTGCGTCTTGACCTTTTTGCAACATAACTTACCATAATAACAAGCAAGGTGACCATGGTAGATAGTGCAATTGCTAAACTAACACCAGAAGGTTTCTTTACCTGCAATTAGAACACATGTATTAAAGTGAAAAGACCAAAATGAAGAAAGCAGGACCTTCCCTTTCCTTTGACCATAGGCCCTCAAACCTTTATGATTTGGTGCGGAACCTGGTCTCCATCTTCCAACTTCTCATTCATTCAATGAGACCCCAGGTCTCTAAATTAAAAAAGTGAATTCAAGGTCTAAGCTGCTTTCAATCATGGATTTAATCAATAAATACATTGCACTGGATCTTGACGGAATTATAGAGCGCCCAGATGAAACAGGAGGAAAAACTCAACGCATAAGACATGTTGGGCAAATTACCAGGAGGGTAGCTGGAGGAAGAGATTTGACGCTCTCTTGTAATTTGGTAACAGCGTGTTGTAGTTGAAGAGGTAAACTCTGCTTGTTGGACTTGACAACAATAACTTGGTCTTTTGAATTCTTGGCATCACCGTTGGCAACTACGTCAAGCTTCTTGAAGGTCCTCTTGCTCCTAGTACTAGTACACCTCCGGAATGCATAATCGAACCAATAATCGACTGTCTTTGGTGGACTTCGATGCTTTTGAAACATAAATGTAGAAAAGTTAGTGATAAAAACAGAAAGAGTGTAAAATGGTGGCAAGTTAAGGTGAAGTGATACCGGAACTGAGACTGTATAAAGCTGCAGACTCCAAATTGAAGCTGCCATTTTTTCACTTATCTCAAATGTCTGCCTAGGGCTTCATATCCAGAATCCCAAAATTAATTAAACAGTAAATAAGCCACCCAAATACTCCCGCTTTCTCCTAGTAACTTAAATCTTTTGAGATTTTTTATATTTGTGCTGAAGTTTTATAATTTAAAAAAAATAAATTACATCACTTGTAAAGTTATCTGTATAATTTCACAAAAGATAATAATATAAAATATTAATTTAATTTATGTCCTCAAAAATATCCAAATGCTCTGGAATAGCCCATTTAATTAAACATAAAAGATGAATTTATTTTGTCAAGTATAAAATGTCATTTTATCTGAGAAGCATAAATTGGTGTCATGTGTCAAAAGTTAACGTAGGAGCTAATCGACATTTTGACATAGTATGCCGAGTCAAATCAAATGCCAAAAAAATGTGTCACATATACAAATGAAATGTTTTGACCAATGAAATATCATTGTGTCAATTTTAAGATGATTGGTAGAAAAGAATTTGTTATCACAACTCATTCATCCTGCAACTATAAATAGAGACCCCTTAAAATTTAGAAAATTGATCAAAATTCTATAAAATCCCTACAGAGGTCATGGATCAAACATACCAGATGCAAAAAGGCAAGGTGTTAGTTAATGCTTCAGGGAAGCTAAAGGTTTACGAGAAGAACTATCCTAGTCATTATCTAGAGTTGCCGGCAATAGTATTTGCTTTGAAAATTTGGAAGAATTACCTCTATGGTGTGCATTATGAGGTTTTCATGGATCATTTCTACTTTAGTATAATTTCAGCAAGAGGGATCTCAATTTGAGGCATCAACGATGTTTGGAGTTGCTTAAGGATTATGATATAGCCATCTTTAATCATTCGGACAAGACTAATGTAATAGTGGGAGTCTTGAGTCATAAGACAATTCACATGCGTAGCTTGACAACATTACATGTAGAGGAGCAATCTTTGAATATGGATGTTCAGTCCTTGATAATAGATTTGTGAGCCTAGATACTGTAAAGCCTGAGAGAGTTCTTGCTTATGTTGAGACACAATCACAAAACCGATGGTCTACAATGTCTTGCTTAATGTCTCCCATTAAGAGCCTCAAAAGAGCCATACCGATGCTAGAGTGATAGCTATTATTATAGGCCCATAGCATGTCTTCAAGGGTTTGAATTATTCTTTTGGTTTGCCCATCCATTTGAGGGTAGAAGGCCGCACTAATCATATGTGGTCTTAACCAGTAGAAAGTGAGCCAATTTTGTCATCCTATCAACGACAACCCAAATGGAATCAAAACCTTTTCTAGTCTTGGGCAGCCCAACCACAAAGTCCATATTAATCACCTCCCACTTCCAAGTGGGAATCTCTATGTCTTGGGTTAGGCCACCCGGCCTTTGATGTTCAACTTTGACTTGTTGACAACTATGGCAATCGAAAATGAATTTAGCAATGTACCTCTTCATGCCTCCCCACCAATACATATCCCTCAAGACTCTATACATTTTGGTGGAACCGAGGTGGATAGAATAAGAAGAATTATGGGCCTCATCAAGGATTTTCTCCCTCAAACCATCAACACAAGGAACATACAACCTACCTTGGTACCTAAGGGCCCCATCTCCCCCTTGAGAGAAAACCTCTAATTTGCCCTCTTTCACCAAGGCCTTCAATTCAAGTAAGGAGGAGTCAAGATCATGCTTTGTTATCACCTCATCAACCAAAGAAGACTTAGACCCATCAAAAACCATAATACTATCATCACTAACCTCTTCCAACCTAACCCCCAATCTAGCCAATTGCTGCACCTCCCTAGCTATCTCCTTACCACCACCATCAACATGGGCTAGGCTAACCATAAACACCTTACTTAACGCATCCGCCAACATATTTGCCTTACCTAGATGATAATGCACACTTATGTCATGGTCCTTGAGAAGTTCTAACTATCTCCTTTGCCTCAAGTTGAGGTCTTTTTGACTTAAGATATATTGGTGGCTCTTATGATTGTT
>DF363938.1:0-12143 GCA_000787875.1 Solanum virginianum | reverse complement strand
AGGAGACAAGTGATCCATCAACCGGTCAAACATCATCAATCAAATCATACTCATCTCAACTCAACTTATCTCATCTCATCTCGACTCAGTTTGAGAACTTTCTGGGAGTTTCTCTTATCCAACAATAATCACTTATGAGCCAGTGATTATACAACAATTGTGCTAATGCTGCCACAACCATTTCGTAATTTCAAGGTAGGGAACAAATCAAACCTACTAGGGACCACCAGAAAATCAAACTAGTCCTCTATTATTTCAGGGAATCTATCAAGAGGGAACCACAATGAGATGTAATGGTTCTAATCCTCACCTATGCTTGGCTACATAGTTTGACGAGTGTGAGTTGGATTACTGTTACTCTTTCGGTGCTCGATACTCCTCCCAAGACTCAATTCGTATAAGACAATCAATCCTATCAAATCATCTCAATCAACTCATCTCAAATTAGCCTCATGGAGGCACTCATCATTCAATCAGTCTCATAGAGACTCTCATCATCTCATCAATCAATAGCTCAATGCTTAGAAACATTTTTCGTATGATCTTCTCTTATAGATAGACTTAAAAATCGAACAGACAATCATTAGGGAAAATCGAATGGAGAATCATTAGAGTTCATTTGTGGAGACTCATACGACTATCAAGCTCTATCAACTCATCATCTCATCGTTCTCACATCACAATCACAATCAAATTCTCAAATCGAGGCTCTAGACTCAATCCCTAGGTTCATTCATGCATGCTTTCAAAATTATCATGTAAGGTTATGCAATATCTCATAGACATTCTCAAATCAAGGCTCTAGACTCAAGCCCTAGGTTCATTCATGTATGCTTTCTAAATTATCATGTAGGGTTATCCAATATCTCAAGAAAAGTAATCAATTCAAGAAAACAAGTTTATGATGATCATCAATATATGAAAATACATATAAGTAATATAAATTTCAAGAAATTCTTCAAGAAACAATTGAAGAATCATATATGTAGACTCATTAGACCTTTAACTCTTCTATGAAAACCTATGGGGCACATGAGAGAACAATCTCATGCTTTTATTTTAGCCTTACATACTTGGGATGAAGCTTTAATGATCAATCTTCAAGAATTCTCCTTGAATTCCCATCGTTTAAGCGTCTCTCTTCTCTTCTCTCAAGCCCTAATCTTTTAAGTGTTTAGAAAGAGACTTAGAATGGGGTTTAAGACCATATTTACACATCAAAATGACCTATTTTGATCGTATTTTTAGTTTAGAAGGGGTTGAGAATTGACTGGAATGCCCCTCACGAATTTAAAAAATTATTTCACCTCGGAGAAGTGGGTCCATGATATAGACCCTTTGCGCTTACATGCATCTTTTCAGAAATTTTTCGAACGAATTTTCCAATATCCATCAAAAAAATTTGAAAAAAATAAGTGTGCATCGGTGACTGGGGCGCAACGCGCCTCTATCACGCATCAACACTGGAATTCTTTTCGAATCAAAAAATTATTTATTGATCCGGTTGCTCTAAAAATCAACCGAGACCATTCTCCAACTCAATTTTCATGCTGATTATAAATTTGGTCTTAGATTTCCAAACGGAGCATGGAAAGATGCCTTATGTGCACATCTCTACTCTAGAGGTATTTTGATAATGTTATCGGGTGTTACATCATCTCCCTCTTGGGATCATTCATCCTCGAATGATGAGCAAAGGTAGATATCGAGGCATGAATAAACTCAAGCTCGTCTCAACATTCACATCTATCAATCAACTCTCGACTCTTTCTCAATCATCAATCAACTCTATTTGAAATCAAGAATAGACAATTAATTCAAGAAAAAGATAGTCAGTTTAGTTAAAGGTAAGGAAATTACCTTCAACATTCTCATCATTTGACATGAATAGGTGTGGATATTTTTGCTTTCATCTTTTTTTCAGCTTCCCATGTGGCTTCTTCAACGAATTAATTTCTCCACATGACTTTGACTGAGGCTATCTTGTTGGTTCTCAACTTGTGAATGTAAGGATCAAGTATTTAGATAAGAATTTCTTTGTATGTCAAGCTATCCTTCACTCCAATACTCTCCACAGGTATCACCAAGTTAGGATCTCCTAAGCATTTCTTCAACATCAATACATGGAATACTGGATGGATTCCGTCTAACTTGGAAGGAAACTCTAACTCGTAGGCAACCTTTCCAATCCTCTTCACATTCTAATAGGACCCAATATAATGTGGAATCAATTTACCCTTCTTCCCAAATCTCATGACACCCTTCATAGGTGACACTTTCAAGTATACCCAATCGTTTTCCTCAAACTCTAAATCTGTCCTTCTCAGATCGATGTAGGATTTTTGGCGACTCTGTGCAATTTTCAATCTTTCTTTAATGACCTTAACCTTATCCATTGGTTTTTTGACAAGATCAGGCCCGCTCAACTCCACTTCTCTAACATCGAACCACCTAATCGGTGATCTACATCTCCTCCCATATAAGGCTTCATAGGGAGCCATTCGAATGCCTGTATGATAACTATTGTTATATACAAATTCAATCAATGGTAGGTGATCATCCTAATTTTCCTTGAAATCAAGAACATAGGCTCTGACAAATCCTCTATTGTCCGAATTATATGTTTTGCCTTACCATCTATCTGTGGATGAAAGGCAATGCTCAAATTCACTTTCGCACCCAATCCTTTCTGGAATAATCTCTAAAATTGAGAGGTGAATTGAGCTCCTCTATCTGAGATGATGGACAAGGGAACCCCGTGCAACCTCAAGATCTCTTATATATACAACTTGGCATACTCCTCTACAATGTTAGTTGTCTTAACTTCTAAGAAGTAAGCCGGTTTGGTCATCTTATCCACAATCACCTATATCGAATTATGTTGCTTTCGAGACCTTGGTAGACCAGTAATGAAGTCTATATTCACCTCCTATTTCTATTTCAGAATCTCAAAGTTTTGAGCTAATCCACATGGCCTTTGATGCTAAACTTTCACTTCCTAACAATTTGGGCACTTTGAAACGAACTCAGCAACATCCCTCTTCATTCCACTCCACCAACAAACTTCTCTCAAGTCATGGTATATCTTGGTAGAGCCAGGATGAGCAGAATATCTAGTGCTGCGAGCTTTAGCCATGATTCCATCTCGAATACCATCAACATCCGAAATGCACAATCTACTCTAGTATCTCAACACTTCATCTCCCCTTTTGGAGAAGACTATCACTTTCTGTTTATGGCTGCCTCCTTCAATTAGAGTATGACAAGATCTCAATCTTTCTTTTCTTTTACCTCTAACACTAAAGATGAAGCAGACCCATTCTGAATATTAATTTCTCCCTTATCATTCTCCTCAAGTTGAACTCCCAATCGGGCTAATCGATCCACTTCTTTTACTAGCTCCTTTTTTCCTTGCTCAACATGGGTTGTACTACCCATTGACAACCTGCTAAGAGCTTCAGCAACAATGTTAGCTTTACCTAGATGGTAGTGAATGCTCATGTCATAATCCTTGAGCAACTCTAACCATCTCCTCTTTCGTAGGTTAAGCTCTTTCTGACTGAAGACATACTGCAAGCTTTTATGGTTGGTGACCACATCCACATGCACTCCATACAAGTAGTGGTATCAAATTTAAGTGCAAACACCACTTCTGCCAACTCAAAATCATGGGTTGGATAGTTCCTCTCATAAATCTTAAGTTGTATTGAAGCATAGGCTATAATCTTCCCCCGTTGCATCAACACGCATCCTAATCCAACTCCCGAAGTGTCATAATAGATTACAAAGTCCTCTGTCCCATCAGGCAAGGTTAAAACTGGTGCAGTAGTCAGTCTAGTCTTCAACTTTTGGAAGCTCTTCTCACATTCATCGGACTGCTGAAACTTGACCTTTTTTTTAGCCAACTTAGTTAATGGTGCGGACAGGGAAGAAAATCCCTCAACAAATTTGCAGTAGTAGTCTGCCAACCCCAAGAAACTCCTCATGTCAGCTAGAGAGGTCAGTTTGGGCCAATTCTTAACCACTTCAATCTTTTGAGCATACTCGAATACCATGATCGGAGATAATATGGCCTAGGAAAGCCACATACTTAAGCTAGAATTCACATTTCAAGAATTTTGCATACAACTCATAGTCTTTAAGTGTTTGGAGGAAAATTCTGAGGTGATTTGCATGCTACTCTTCATCTCTTGAATACACCAAAATGTCATCGATGAACATAATCACGAACATATCAAGATACTGTCTGAACACCCTATTCATCAAGTCTGTGAAGGCTACAGGTGCATTTGTCAACCCAAAGGACATGACCAAGAATTTAAAATGTCCATATCTAGTCCTAAAGGTTGTCTTTGGGATATCACACTCCCTCACTTTCAACTGATGGTAGCCAAATCTGAGGTCTATCTTTGAGAAATAAGAGGCACCCTGAAATTGGTCAAATAAATCATCTATCCTTGGGAGAGGGTATTTGTTCTTTATTGTGACCTTGTTCAGTTGCCTATAGTCAATACGCATTCTGAGAGACCTATCTTTAATTCACACGAACAGGACAAGGGCACCCCAAGGAGAAATACTCGGTATTATGAAGCCCTTCTCTAACAAATCTTTCAATTGTTCTTTCACCTCAGCAGGGGCCATCCTATATGGTAGAATTGAGATAGGCTGGGTATCAGGAATAACATCAATCCCAAAGTTAATCTCCTATTAGGAGGGACTCCGGGCAGATTGTCAGGAAACCCTTCTGAAAACTCATTCACAATTGGGACTGACTCAAGAGTAGAAGACTCAACTATTATCATATTTAACTCTCACAAGGTGACAGATATAACCCTTAGCAATTATCTTTTTGGCTATAAGGTATGAGATAAACTTTCCTTTAGGTGCTACGGAATCACCCTTCCATTCTAGAACTGATTCATTCAGAAATTGGAACTTAACGATTTGGGCTCTATAATCAACGGAGGCATAACAGACGTGAAGCCAATCAATGCCAAAGATCAAATCAAAATCATTCATATCTAACTTAATCAAATCAATGATAGTATCCCTATGATGGATGGTCATCAAACAGTTTACGAAGAATCTCAGGGGTTCTATCAAATCTACTTGCCATATAACTTGTTACAAAAGATAATGTGGCACCAGGATCCATCAACACATAACAATCAATAGAAAAGACTTGAATCATACCCATCAACACATATGGAAAGTTCTCCTGATCATGTCGACTACCCATGGCATACAAATGATTTGTACCTCTGCTTGCACCTGATGTAGTACCTCTATAATTTCCCTTAGCTGGCGGGGATGGTGCAGAAGATTGAGCCCGATCAGCCTACAGTGGGAAATCTCTCTAATAGTGACCTGCTTGGCCACACTTGTAGCATACATCACTCCCGTTGTGACATTTACCCATGTGTAACTTGCCACATGTACCACATGGTGGTTTACCTCATGAATCTTGAGCTACACTTGCTTGTGATTGAGACCCATGGGCTCCAACACTCTGGGAACTCTGATTATTTCTGACTCTAGGCCCAGGTGCACTAGTAGATGATAGTGCTAGAAATTATTACCATTGCCTTTCTTCCCAACCTCATGGCTGGATGTTTTAGCTTTCTTGCTTCTGAACTCCTCTCTATCGTGCTGCCTCTCCTACTCAGCTTGTTGTACAAAGGTTATTAGTTTCGCAATGTCCATATCACTCACAAACATTACTCCCCTTCCATTTCTTTTTGGCCCTCTATTCAATCCATCAACATATATTCCAATCCTCCCCATCATATCAATAACCATATCCTGAGCATAGTGAGACAGTTGTGTAAACTTTAGACCATACTCTTATATAGTCATAGAGCCTTGCTTCAAGTTCAAAAACTCTCTTACCTTTGCCTCTCTTCACTTCCTTGGGAAGAAGTGCCCCAAGAAAGTTTCCTCGAACATAGCCCAAGTCAACACGGGGGCTTTCTCTCCTCTACCTTTTTTCCATTGATCATACCAAAGTCTAACGACACCCTTAAGTTGATAAGCAGCCAGTTCCACTCTGTCAGCATCAGCCACATGCATCACTTAGAATATTTTCTAAAGCTCCTCCACATAGTTCTCAGGATCCTCAGTAGATGTAAATCCTGTGAACTCAGGCGGATTCATCCTCAAGAATTCTTAGACTCTAGAAGTGTAATGGGCATCTTATTAACCAGCTCCTTATCTCGTACAAGTGTTGTGATACCCTGGGCTAGAGTTTGAATAGCCTGGTGTAGCTCAACATTGGTGACCTCATCTTGTAGGGGCTGTAGAACAGGGACAGCCTGTTCTATAGGCTCCTCATGCCCTTGAGGCTCAGGTGGGTTAACATACTGTCTGTTAGGATGTCCTCTACCTCTGATGGCTCTTCTAGGAAGCATGATCACGATTTTGTAACTCTCTATATAGCATGATTTAGAACATGAAAGAAATGAAGCAATTCCTAATATTCGATAGTCTCATGCTTATGAAGTGTGGTTGACAACACACCTATAAAAAGGACTCTACTAGACACGACTTCATAGACTCCCTTGGACACTTTAACTTTGCTTTGATACCAAGTTTGTGACAATCCGAGAGGGGACCCAACACGTGGCTGGCATCCAGAGACTATTGCTAGTCCTTAATTGAATCACTTGGCCTCATCATAATCATTCAATTAGTAAACTCTACTAATCAGCAAAACACATAAGAAAAATAAATGGGCACATCGATCAAATCTCAATTTAATAATATAATGAAAGGCTAGTAGAAAGAACTAGCTCATAGTCTTAACAATTAACATTTGACTCTAGTCTATAAAGCCTCTATCACTATCAGGTGGTGCCAATAAAAGACCCATGGATACCTCAATCAAAATAAAGCTAAGCAAATTCTAACTCTATAGCAAGATGAAAATAAAAGTAATAAATCCTCTGAAGTAAGGGAGACTCACCAATCAGCTGAACGTCCAAGATCCTCAATGATGCATCGATTGTTGATCTCTAATCCCTGTAACTGCATCATAAAATGATGCAGTACCAAATAACGTTAGTACATGGAATGTACGGCGTGTAAAATAACTGAATGAAACTGAAATAGGTAGAATAATATGAAACATCAATCAACATCAAGGACAATAACAAATCAACATGTCAAATGTCTATCTAAAGTAAAAATAAAGAATACACAAATGACCCATCAACCCATTAAACCTCATCAATCAAACCAGACTCATCTCAGAGGGACTCATCTCAACTCATCTCATCTCATCTTAACTCAGAGTACTCAGTTTGGGAACTTTCTGGGAGTTTCTCTTATCTGACAACAATCACTTATGAGCCAGTGACTATATAACAATCACGATGATGTTGCCACAGCTGTTTCGTACTTGCCAGGTAGGGAATAAATTGAATCCATTAGGGGCCACCAGCAAATCAAACTAGTCCTCTATTGTTTGAGGGACTTTATCAAGAGAGAACCACAATGAGATGTAATGGTACTAATCCTTACCTACGCTTGACTACATAGTTTGAGGAGTGCGATTTGGATTAATTCTTACTCTTTTGGTGCTCGATACTCCTCCTAAGACTCACTGCTCATAAGACAATCAATTCTATCAAATCATCTCAATCAACTCATCTCAAATTAGCCTCATGGAGGCACTCATCATTCAATTAGTCTTATAGAGACTCTCATCATCTCATCAATCAATACCTTAATCAATAACTCAAGGTTTAGAACAATTATTAGGGAAAGATCGAATGGATAATCATTAGACTTCATTTGTGGGGACTCATAGGACTATCAAGATCTATCAACTCATCATCTCATCATGCTCATATCACAATCAACATTCTCAAATCGAGGTCTAGATTCAATCTCTAGGTTCATTCATGCATGCTTTCAAAATTATCATGTAGGGTTATGCAATATCTCATAAAAAATAATCAATTCAAGTAAACAAATTTATGATAAACATCAACATATGAAAATATATATAAGTAATATAGATTTCAAGAAAATCTTCAAAAAAACCATTTAAGAATCATGTATATGGACTCATTAGACCTTCAACTCTTCTATGACCATCCATGGGGCACATGAGAGAACAATCTCATGCTTTTAGTTTAGCATTACATACTTAGGATGAAGCTTTGATGATCAATCTTCAAGAATTCTTCTTGAATTTCCCCTGATCAAGCGTATCTCTTCTCTTCTCTCAAGCCCCAATCTTTCGAGTGTTTAGAAAAAGACTTAGAATGGGGTTCAAAAACCTATTTATACATCAAAATGATCTATTTTGATTGTATTTTGAGTTTAGAAGGGGTTGGAAATTGATTGGAATGCCCCTCATGAATTTAAAAGAATTTTTTTACCTTGGAGAAGTGAGTCGGCGATGCGAACCCGTCGTGCTTACGTGCACTGAAAATTTTCAAATGAATTTTCCAATCTCTATCGAAAAGCTTTGAAAAAAATAAGTGTGCATCTATGACAGGGGCATGACTCCACTTGCATTTCGAATCAAAAAATTATTTTTTTGACCGAGACTATTTTTCGACTTAATTTTTGTGCTGATCACAAATCCTGTCTTGGATTTCCAAATGAAGTGTGGGAAGATGCGTTATGTGCACATCTCTATTCTAGAGGTATTTCGGTAATTTTATCAGGTGTTACATAGAATGTGCAATGGATATAACTGCTAGAAACCTCTTGAGGTTTCATTTGAAGTCCATAATTGGTTCAATGGCCAAAGAATTAGGGGTTTTGCTTAGACCTCTTAGGCCAAGCGTGTCCACGGCGATCCGCATATGATGTCATAATTGAATCATATGAAACACTCATGTATCATAACTTAACATGGCTTACAAGCAACCTAGTCTATTCACTCACTATCAACTCATTTAGTCAAATATTGAGACTCAATTGGTATATTGATTTCCATATTTGCATATCCCCAACATCTTTCCTTATTTGTTGATTAAATTGTTAATTAGAAATATATAGTTCGATTCTTATTTTTAATTATTAAAACCCCCCAGATCCTACAATTACTAAGTCCAATCAGTCAGTTCTATCTTGAACTATGATTCCTTACTTAGTCCAATGAGTCAGTTCTATCTTGAACTATGATTCCCTGTGGGATTTGACCCCAACATCTTAGTTGGTTTATTATACTGATGACGACCACCCCTGCTTCCTTTAAGTAGCCAGGTTGAGCAGCATCATGGTAAAAAGGGACAACGATGTAGACTTGTTCTATAGTAGTTCATTTTCACGCAAAGTTCAATTTCCTTATTTTAACCTTGGGATGAGTCTATGTCAGTTTTACACTAAAATGGACCCTCTCCGTGATGTGGAAATATTGCAGATGCTTTTGAAAAGTGCAAAAACATGAAAAAAATTATTTTTAATACAATTAACTTAAAAATCAGAGGAGACTTTTTTTCATATAATTTTGCCTCCTGAACAAAAATACGGTCTCAAATTTGAAAAAAATATGTGAAAATGTATTATATAAGGAATCTATTATAAGGGCTTTCTGAATCACTTTGGGAGGTGTTATAGTGGCCGAGCCCAAGACATTAAGATCCCACTTGGACGTGGGAAGAGGTCAATATGGATTTCATAGTGTGTTTGCTTAAGACTAAGAGGCATTTTGCTCTATTTGGGTAATAGTTGAATGAATGACAAAGTCAGCTCACTTTCTACCAATCAAGACAACCTATAGTGTCGAAGATTATGATAAGTTGTATATTTGGAATTTTAGTGAGGTTACATGGGGTTTCATTTTCCATTATATCAGAATGTGAAGCTCAATTCACCTCTCATTTTTCAAAGTCTTTTCAGAAGGGTCTTAGTACTAAGGTAAAGTTAAGTATCGCTTTCCATCCTCAAACCAATGGACAAGCCGAAAGAGTAATTCAAACACTTGAAGATATGTTGAGGGCATATATAATGAAGTTCAAAGGAAGTTGGGATTACCACTTACCTTTCATAAAATTAGCCTACAATATAGCTATCACTCTAGTATAGAGATGGTACCGTTTGAGGCCTTGTATGGGAGGTGATGTAGATCTCTGGTAGTCTATTTTGAAGTTTGTGAAATGGCCTTGATAGGGTCCAATTTTTTCATGGATGCTATGGAAAAAGGTGAAACTCATAAAGGAGAAGTTGAAGATGGCTAAAAGTTGCCAAAGGTCATATTCTGATGTTCGGAGAAGGGACCTTGAGTTCAATGTCAATGATTAGATTTATTTGAAAGTTTCACCCTTGAAGGGTGTATTCTGATTTGACAAGAAAGAAAAATTGAACTCTAGGTATGTAGGGGCTTATAAAATTATTAGAAGGGTTGGATAGGTGGTTAATGAATTGGAGATGAACATGATTTATCCAGTGTTCCATGTACCGATGTTGAGGAAATCCTTGGGTGATCCAAACTTCATTATGTCATTGGACGATATAAGTCTTGAAGAGAATTTGACTTATGAAGAGTTCCCGATTGAGATACCAGATCGGAAAGTATAGAGGTTGAGAAACAAAGAAGTTTCATTCGTCAAAGTCCTTTGGAGGAATCAACAACTTTAAAGTGCAACGTAGGAAACGAAAGTAGACATGATGAAGCAATACCCCCATATTTTTTAGTCTACTCAAGCCTAAGTTACTAATTTATTTTTCCCCAAGTCCTCAAATTCCTTGCGTTTCAATTTTTATATCATTTATGCATGTTTGGATGTTGATGGGACTGTTTTTGAATGATAATTAAAGTATGAGTCTGAAAATTTATAAAAAAGGATTTTAAATTGCATTTTTGCATTCCTGCTGGGTTGTTAACTACTTTCTTAAATCCTTTTAGCTTCCATTTAGCATAATCGAGGATGAATGTTCCCAAGAGAGAGATATTGTAAGGCTCCGCAAGTTAGAAAGTCATAAAGTACAAAAGAAGTGGAACTGGAAATCTGCATGCCAAAGTACGAGCCTTATTTATGGTTCATGGTTCAAACCATAGGTCATAAACAAGGAACGTAGATGATATCATCCAGAATGGAAAATTGGTTAAGTGCAGGAAAGATTTATGAAGGATATATATGGTCTGTAAATTGAACTACGGGTCGTAAAGTGTGTTTGTTGTTTGGGTTCTTGGATTGGTTAAAAATTGGATTTCTGAACTTGAATACAAACAAATAGGATGACTTGTAGTCCTATTTACGAGCCGTAAAATGGTCTCATGGATGGGACTTTGAGATTTGAAATTTTTTTAAGTGCTGACAGGAACCACGAAAGAGTTCTATGACCCATAGATCATTCTATGAATGATGGATTAGAGAAAGTGTTGAGAAGATCAAAATGCAACCAGGACAAAATATGGCATCTACAACTCGTACTTCAATCTATGACCCAAGATGGGTCTCGCAGATTGCTCTCGATAATTTTAATGAAGGATATATATTTATGACATTTTCTCGTACCCCAAGCCTAAAAGTACTTGGTTTTCGGTTCTTTTACCTCCATATCAGTTCTAATTCCTCCTAAACACCCCCATTCTCTCCTACTCAAAGCAAGAAGGGTTAGGGCTTCCAAAGGTATTTTACCTCAACCTTTACGCTTTTCCTAAGGTCTTCAAATCAGGTATGTGAGTTGATTTGTGGGTTTCTTTCACCCAGAAAGTCCAAAAATTCTGTAATTTTACCCTTTTCTTTAAGTTATGAAATTAACATTAATTCCATGAGCATATTTCCAATGTTATAATGATATATTTTCAATTATTTGGACTGTGATGATGTAATGTGATGATGTACTATGAATTCCTATAGTTTTCAAATTGAATTTCGTGATTTCCTAATCTAGGATTTTTTAGTGATGAAGTGGGTTGTTTAGACATGGTTTTAAATTGATGAGTTCCATCATGATATTACACAATACTCTTGAATCATGCGTTTGTTTAAAGTTATTGCATAAGCTCACCAAGTTTAAGATGAGTTCCTACATGATGCTAATGATAAGGGCCTTCATGTAGGTTATGAAAGTTATGGATATCATAAAAATTATAAGCATGTTATGAATCACTTTTACGATGATTAAGATAAACCCTCTGTCACGTCCCAGTTTATGGGCCGTGACTGACACCCATTTAGGGT
>DF363939.1:10668-32275 GCA_000787875.1 Solanum virginianum | reverse complement strand
AGCAGAAGGAAGTCGTAAGCTAGTGGGTCACCAAACTGTACGTCGGTACGTGCAGGCATGAAACGCAATCCTCGAAGAAAGGGGGGTCAATACAAAATACATAGCAAGTATGTAAAGCAAAATGTACAGAATATAAATTAGAGTGATAATCAAAACAGAAGTATGAAAGTCAAATGCATATCCAAAAACATCAAAATATTTATTTTCAAAATACCAAATCATGCCTAACGCACCGGAATGATGGCGACCTCTAAAACTTGTGCCATACCACAACATAACGCCAGAAAGTTCAAATTGCCTAATGCACAGGAACGATGGCGACCTCCAAAACTTGCGCCATACCATAGCATAACACCAGAAAGTTCAAATCTCCGAAATCTCTATCACATATCATAAAAATGGCATAATGCCATACATATCAGAAGCCTAGCACCTTATAACCCCAATCTAAGCGGTGCCCGGCCATTGGGCAAGCCGACCCGCCGAACACAGCATAACACCAGAATATATGTATCATAATCCACACGAAAAACAATCGGCCTGGGAACCGATGAACGATATCATACTAGGCACGAACAGAGTCGTGAGTGATCATATGCATAAAATCATTATCATAAGTCCCAAAAGGTAAGTAAAATATTCAGATTCAAAATCGAAATAAGATTTATTTCAAATTCTTTCAAAGTTATCAAAATTGCATTAAAGGGTGTCGCGGGTCCTATGGCCGATGAAAACTCGAATTGGCCCAACTTAAGAGGAACATGCTTATCCTAGATCATACGAACTCCTACTAAGCATTCCAAAAAGGTTTATGAGGCAATCCGAGCTTTCTAACAAAAGTTATGGACACTTATAGTTTAAAAACTAATAAAGAATAAATTCTTTCAAAATTACTCAAATTTTACAATTGCTTGCAACTTACAATTTCCAAAGACATAGGAGTTTATATTCAGACGAAATATCATAAGAATGCCCAGAAACAAATACGAATCACACACAAGCTCGAATTGCAAGAATAGAGTTCTATCGAGACTTATATCATAGCCTAAGTTTAGTTAGATCATGCTAAAGGAAAGGGTTACTTTACATACCTCAAGCACTTCTCCAAAATAATCCAAATGCAAACCAACTCCAATTTATGCTTCAGGATGCCCAAAGTCTACAAACAATTCATAACAATGTCCAACCATTAACTAAAGGCTTGTTGGGCATTAAATTCCAAATTCACCCCTAATTCTACACAAATTTCGATAGCACTTCCCCTTAAAAATAGGCTGCCCTGAGAATCAACTCGGCTCAATCAATAACAACAACAACAACAAGAGTCCCATAATATGAACAACCAACTCAAACAACATTATAATAGTAAAATTGCCATATATCATCATGTAACCTTATTCCAAGAATTTCGGCCAACACACAATATCTCTATATAGGCAATTTCATACTTTCTTCACTCTACAATAATCATGTCATGCCAATTAAGCACCAATTCATAGTTCCAATATAATACAATATTACATAACATGCACAAACTTCACGGCTTCAACATTATCATATACCACTCACTTTTAACATGCTATATTTCATGATTTTCCTTCATTTTAACATACTAAAACATTCATACAACCCTTATAACACATAAAATAAGATTAATTCTTACCTTTTTGCTTCAACTCCCCAATTAAGCTAGGGCTCTAAAAAAGAAGAAAGAGGTGTTTTCTTGCTCCAACAACACCTTCAAGCCACTTATGGGACTCAATATAGTAGGTTTATAGCATCAAAATAATTTTGGAATGAAGAAAAAGAAATTTCAAATTTCCCCTGTCCAAACCCGAGAGCCCGTTTTTGGTTTCTTTAACCTTGCTCAAGTTTTTTCTAAGTGTTGAAAGTGTAAAATGAAAGATAATGATCTTGTACATATATAAATATATATAGATAATTCCTAAGACTTGCCAACTGTTGGTCCATACCACACTTGGTTCAATTGGAATGCAACACAAGTAAAGTGGGACAACTCCTAATTTCCTTCAAGAACTCCACTTTACCAAAATTCCACTTTTGGTCCCAAACTATTCCTAATCGATCCAATTAATGACATACAGGGTCTAACATCCTCTCCCCTTAGGACATTCATCCTTGAATGTTGAATCGGCCATTTGAATGCTTGAGTGGTAGCTGTTATTGCAAGCAAAGTCAATCAATGGCAAATGATCCTCCAACAACCTCGAAAATCAACAACACAGGCCCGCAACATATCCTCCAGTATCTGAATAGCGCCCTCGGTCTACCTGTCAGACTGGGGTGGAATGATGTACTGAGACTTACCTGAGTCCCCAAACCTGCCTAAAATGACCTCCAGAAATTTGCAGTGAATTGGGCACCTCTATCGGAGATAATAGAAACAGGAACACCATGAAGTCGCATAATCTCCCTGATATACAGTCTAGCATAATCCTCAGCTAAGTAGGTAGTCTGGACTGGGAGAAAAATGGGCTGATTGTTGATGTTTATTGGATTTCCAAGATAAAATGGCATCACCTAATTTCATAACATAACCAGTGACTAAAGATACACAGAATCACAGAAGATACTCAGTTCATGTGATGTATTGGTGGCAAAGAATAATCCAAGACCCGATGATCCTTTAATATATCTTATCGATCTCATAGCACCATCTAACTATGATTGTTATGCTCATAGCATGAATTGACTGAGGACCTGGACAGCAAAACATATGTCTGGTTGAGTGATGATAAGATAGATCAATTTTCCAATTAGTTTTTGATAACTAATCACATCCTCTAATTCAGCATCACTTTTATCCCCCACCTAAGCATCATAATGCATTGAAGTTAGCTTGTGATTGTTTTTTCTAATGGGGTATGGACTGGCCTAGCACCACTGAGTCCTACATCTGAAATGAGTTCTAGACAATACTTCCTTTGGTTGAGAAGTATACCTTTCTTTGATCTCATAACTTCAATACCAAGGAAATATTTTAGATTTCCCAGATCTTTAACCTTATAGTGTCTCAGCAGAGTTTCCTTTGTTTCTTTTATTAGCTCAATTTCACTACCTGTGATTAGTAAATCATCTAAATATACAAGTATGATAACTATGTCTTCTCTATTTTTCTTTGTAAATAATGAGTGATCATAGGCACTTTGTGAATATCTAGCAGACACCAAAGCATCTGTAACCTTGATGTTCCATTGTCTTGATGCCTGTTTTAATCCATATAATGATTTGACCAACTCGCAAACCTTTTTCTCCCCTTTCTTGCAAAATCCTCGTGGCAGATTCACGTATACTTCCTCATATAAATCTTCATGCAAAAAGGTATTACTATCCATTTGTTAAATAGACCAATCTTTAGATGTAGCTAGGCTTATGACAGTCCTTACAGAGACCATTTTAGCCACTGGACTAAATGTATCATGAAAAACTAATCCTTCCTTCTGATTATACCCCTTTGCCACAAGTCTTGCCTTAAATCTTCCCACTTCTCCATTTGACTTGCACTTAATTTTTTGTACCCATTTAGACCATATTGCTTGTTTATCTGCTGGAAGATTAACTATGTCCCATGTATGATTTTCCTCCAATACATGAATTTCCAGTTCTATTGCTTCAACCCATCTAGTGTCCTGTGATGCTTCTTTAAAAGACTAAGGTTCAACATGTACTGAGAATGCACTCAAATAGTTTTGATAGTTAGGTGATAAGAAAGAGTAAGATATATAATCATAAATAGGCTGGGCTAACTGTCTTATTAGTAGTCATGAAGTCTTTCATCCATATAAGAGGCTTTACTATTTTGTTACTTGTTCTTCTTACTTATGATTGCCTAATCACAGGCACTATTAACACTTCACTTTCATCTCTTACATGTGTTAATTGTTCAGATATTCATATCAAGTTCTGGTATCATCACTTTCTCAGCTTCTATTCCTGGCAAGATGACACCTTTATCTGCTGATTTTGGAGTATGCTCACCACCACATTCCATACTATCAATATTCTCATCAGGAGGATCAGCAGTATTTATTAAACCATAACCTATAGTAGTAGATTTTGATAATATGTTTTCCAGCATGTATTCTGCAAGTGCATGGTAGAATATGTCATCCAGGTCTTCTTTAGCACCTTTAAAGGGAGATATTGTTTCCCTAAAGTTAACATTCCTACTGACAAGAAAGGTCCAACTTCCAAATCAAATAATCTGTACCCCTTTTCTGTGCTTCATAATCAAGCATCACAGTTTTTCTCACTCTAGAATCAAACTTACCTCGTTTGGCCAACACACTAACAAAACACAAACAACCAAAGACCCTAAGGTGATCAAGCATAGCGGGTCTGCCATATAAAACTTCAAAGGGTGATTTTCCTTGTAACACACTAAAAAACAACTTGTTAATCGGATAAATTGATGTTCTTATTCATTCACTCCAAAATCTGGTTGGAACACCACTTTGAAATTGTAATGCTCTTGTCACTGCTAGAGTATGCCTATGCTTTCTTTCTACAACACCATCTTGTTGTGGTGTGTAAGGGCAACTATTTTGATGAATAATACCTAGTGAATAAAATAGATCATAGCAACTGGAATTGAAGAATTCCCTTACATTATTAGATCTCAAGGCTTTAATAGTAACATCAAACTAAGGTTTGATTCTAAACAACAAATCATTCAGCACAACAATTACATCACATTTAGAATAAATCAAGTTAACCTAAGTGTATCTGCTAAAATCATCCATAATTGTTATAAAATAAGACCTCCTATCATAGGTCAGAACTTTGAAGGGTCCCATACATCAACATCTATCAAAAGAAAACATCCAGTAGTTGAGGTCTTGCTAATAGGAAATTTGAGCCTGTTTTGCTTAGCCATACAATATAATATTGTTGTTTATTATGATCCAAACCTATAATCCAATTACATTTCTCTACTTTGGATAACAAAGATGATATACCTTCAAAGTTGTAGTGATAATCACCTGTATGATCCTATGGTTTCAGATTTTGTTCTTTTCCTCTAAAGCTCATATAATGATTATATTGATCTTGTGAAATAGTGATTTATTGGCTCTAAATTGGTTTTACCTTGTTCTACAGTAGCGTGATGTGCATGAAGGAAATTTCTTCTTTTCCAGCTCCTTGTCCAGCATCCTTTCCTTCTTGTGTGGCAAGGTGTTTTTTTTTTACCCTTAAAACCAAGTGGATATCCTGCCAACCTATAGCAATTCTCCCTCAGATATCCCTTGTAACCACAGTGATCACATACTGTTCTAGGATTACTTCCTAGAGTTCCAGTAGTTACTGACTTTTTGGGCTTAAAACTAGTATTCCTATTAGCTAGCATGCTCAAGAAATTTCGATTGAGATCTATCAGTCCGGGCGCCTATCCTGCCACCCACTGGGTCAACAACTGAACTGCCTCTCGAAACCCCCCGATCTCTGCACCATGCTGAGAGGCTGGAGGTTCTGGCACTCGAACCTCAGGAACTAGCAGGGTAGCTGAACTGGCTATCGGGGGTGCAATGTCCGGCCTGCTCTGAGCACGGGCCCTAGTAATCTCCCAACCTCGCTGGGTCTTGCCTACGACTGCAGGCCTGCCCCTCCGGGCAGCTAGTGTCTTTCTCGGAGGCATCACTGAAACTAAAACAGTCTATCAGAAAAGGGGTCATCCAAACAACATCGCTCTATCGCATGATCTAAGATACAAAAAGAGAGAATAACATCCTAAATGTCTTGTAGCCTCCTATTTATAGATGTGGTGCATGACACACCGATAAACAAGACTCTACTGGACACAGTCTGTGGACTCGGAGGATGAACTACTCTGATACCACTTCTATTATGACCTGACCCCGTGGGCCGTGACTAGGGTTTGAATGGGTCCACTAAACACAAACGCAAAGCCAGATTACAAACAGATACCTTATTTTTACAGAAATTTTTGCAGAGTTTCTCCTATTTTACTAACTATCCCAAAATGACCTGCTTATCAGAAAATACCAACAGAGATCAAACAGAGCCAAGAGAATATCATATATACGTATACGGGCTGACAAGGCTGCTATGGCATTTAAACCGACCATCAAACACATCATGCAGGTCTAATCAAACAAACTAGGCACAACCCATACGTGTATGCACCCACAGACCTCAAAAAAAACTAACAGAATCATAGGACGAGACAGGGCCTCATCGTACCCTCGAATAATCGTATATGCAAAATAACTAACAAGTATATGTACGAAAAGTAGACTCCAGAGTAGGGGAGCACTTCAAAACAGCAGAAGGAGGTCCTAAGCTGATAGATCACCAAACTATACGTCGGTACCTACGGGCATGAAATGCAGCCCCCGAAGAAAGGGGAGTCAATACGAAATACGTACCGAGTACATAAAGCAGAATGTACACAATATAAATTAGAGTGATAATCAAAACAGAAGTATGAAAGTCAAATACATATCCAAAATCATCAAAATCTTTATTTTCAAAATACCAAATCATGCGTAACACACAGGAACAATGGCGACCTCCAAAACTTGCGTCATACCACAGCATAACACTAAAAAGTTCAAATCTCTGAAATCTCTGTCACATATCACAAAATGGGCATAATGCCATACATATCAGAAGCCCAGCACCTTATAACCCCAATCTAAGCGGAGCCCAGCCCTTGGCCAAGTTGACCAGCCGAACACAGCATAACCACCAGAATATATGTATCATAATGCGTACGACAAACAACTATCTCGGGAACCGATGAATGATATCATACTAGGCACGAGCAAAATCATGAGTGATCATAGGCATAAAATCATTATCATAAGTCCCAAAAGATAAGTAAAATATTCAGATTCGAAATCAAAATAAGATTTATTCCAAATTCTTTCAAAGTACCCAAAATTGCATAAAAGGGTGTTGCGGGTCCCATGGATGATGGAAACCTGAACTGGCCCAACTTAAGAAAAACATACTTATCCTAAATCATACGAACTCCTATGAAGCATTTCGAAATAGTTTTCAAGGCAATCTGAGCTTTCTACCAAAAGTTATGATACTTATAGTTTTAAAACTAATAAAGAATAAATTCTTTCAAAATTACTCAAATTTCACAATTGCTTGCAACTTACAATTTCCAAAGACATAGGAGTTTAGATTCAGACAAAATATCATAAGAATGCCCATAAACAAATACGACTCACACAAAAGCTCGGATTGCAAGAATAGAGTTCACTTGAGACTTATATCATAACCTAAGTTTAGTTAGATCATGCCAAAGGAAAGGGTTACTTTACATACCTCAAGCACTTCTCCAAAATAATCCAAATGTAAACCAACTCCAATTTATGCTTCGGGATGCCCAAAGTCTACAAATAATTCGTAACAATGCCAAACCATTAACTAAAGGCTTGTTGGGCATTAAATTCCAAATTTGCCCCTAATTCTACAAATATTTTGGTAGCACTTCCCCTTAAAAATAGGTTGCCCCGAGAATCAACTCGGCTCAACCAAAAAGAACAACAATAACAACAGTCCCATAACATCAACAACCAACTCAAACAACATTGTAATATTAAAAGTGCCATGTATCATCATGTAACCTTATTCCAAGAATTTCGGCCAACACACAATATATCCATATAGGTGATTTTCAATACTTTCTTCACTCTACAATAATCATGTCATGCCAATTAAGCATCAATTCATAGTTCTAACATAATACAACACTACATAACATGCCCAAACTACACGGCTTCAACATTATCATATACCACTCACTTTTAACATTCTATATTTCATGATTTTTCTTCATTTTAACATACTAAAACATTCATACAACCCTTATAACACATAAAATAAGATTAATTCTTACCTTTTTGCTTCAACTCCCCAATTAAGCTAGGGCTCCAAAAATGAAGAAAGAGGTGTTTTGTTGCTCCAACAACACCTTCAAGCTACTTATGGTACTCAATATAGTAGGTTTATACCATCAAAATAATTTTGGAATGAAGAAAAATAAATTTCAAATTTCCCCTATCCAAACCCGAGAGCCCTTTTTTGGTTTCTTTAACTTTGCTCAAGTTTTTTCTAAGTGTTGAAAGTGTAAAATGAAAGATAATGATCTTGTACATATATAAATATATATAGATAATTCCCAAGACTTGCCAAGTGTTTGTCCATACCACACTTGGTTCAATTGGAATGCAACACAAGTAAAGTGGGACAACTCCTAATGTCCTTCAAGAACTCCACTTTACCAAAATTCCACTTTTGGTCCCAAACTTTTACTAATCGATCCAATTAAGGATATACCGGGTCTAACATCATGAAACGCAATAGACATAACTAGTGCACAAGCCTAGCAAACAAGTCCACCAATATTCAAATACTCATTCCTAGTCAGAAAAGACACTTAGGGATACCATCTACCCTCTTACTCACTTGAGAACAAAACTCGAACCCCAAATCAATCTTAGAGAAGTGACTAACCCATTATAGTTGACCAAATAGGTCGACCATTCTTAATTGTCACATCACAATCTTACAGGTTCTACACTCATCGAAAGTATGCTATGCAAGTAGCAAAACTACCCCAAGATCTCCAACATCCCAAACTAAGTCCAACCAAGATCAAAAGATAAGATTTTATACAACGATACCATAGGCAACCCTCATAGACCCCTTCTAGCTACAATAGACACGCGCAACCATCTGGGACACATATATGAATCCTACTACCACAAAAGAATCACACAAGAGATAGCAACTCCCGACCCTATGAAATCACCCTACTCAAAATAGCAGTCTCATCATTGGCCTTACTTAGGGTCAACTAAGTCACAAGAGAAGCAATAGAAGAGAACCTACTTACATGCTCCGATAATAGCCTGCTAAACCCAAGAAGCTTCTAATACCCAAGGAAGTCAAGTTCTAGGCTAATCTCTACTCGCTTCGTCTTACTAGGGTTAACCTTAATACCATCACCCGACATCACACGACCTAGGAAGACAACCTCTTACAACTAAAATCCCCATTTCTCCTATCTAAGCATCCAACCTTCTTCCTTAAACCTTGTAGTACTACTCTAAAAGTCTCACATGCACTACCTCATTAGGGAACACAAACCATCATATCATCACCAAAGCCACTATAAGCCTATTAGAGTAGGGGCTAAAAGATCTTATTCATAGGACTTATAGGCATAGTAGGTGCACAAGTCCAACCAAATTTGAAATATCGAAAAGGGACATTCAAGGCCTCATTTACCACTAACAACAATTCTATAAACAAAATAACTTAGGTTCACCACCTCCAATTCTCACAAGATGATAAATACAACCCCTTAGAGATAAATTGTACCATATAACAAGAAATGGGTCTACCTCCCTTGCTACCACTTGACAACCTCCTACTCAAAGACGAGCTCATTAGGGATTTGAGACCTAACTCTATAAGTCCTATCACACATGAGGGCACAATATGCATGCAACCTTTCCATCCTTGGTATAACATCAAGAACTACCATACCAACACCAACTATCTACCAAGCAAGACCTAATGCAATATAAACCCGGATAGCACCTATGAACCTACAAGCAACAATATACCCAACAAGAGGATAGACACCAAAGGCCCACACCACAACTTGGGCACACAAGAAGCCCCACTAGCAACCAAAAGAATAGAGAAGAAATAGTGGCACACTAGGCCTAACAATGCATGCACAACAAATCTAAGGAAACTTCAACTTATCAGTAGTAGCATCGGGCACTTCATCCCCTTCTTGAGCTAATTTATCAACACGACCATCTTTACCGTTGTTTTGAGCATATAGGCAACACGAAATTTTGCGATCCATTTTCCAACATCCAAAGCCCGTGTTCCTCCAATATGCACCACCATATTTCCTCTTGCACTTTCAAAATTAGGCCTTTCCACCCCCTCATCTCCTCTTTCACCCCTTTTATACTTATGAGGACACTCCTTTATCGTATGGCCCATCTCCCCACAACTATAGCAAGCATTAGTACCTTTCAAACATGGGCCATGGTGGCCTCTACCACATTTTGGGCACCTAGCATGAGGCATCACACCACCACCACTTCTACATTTGAGACTTTGGAACTAACCCACATTACGGGCCCTCTTGGCCTCACTACCTCTCCTTTCACCACTAGAAGTCTCGAGAGCACCCACATGTTATTCGAGGTGAGTTGGTAATTTTGCCGCCACTTTGGCCACTTCCCATAGAGCATTGCAAATCTACACGTTCATCATAGTACCATCCTGACATATCCAAAATATAGCAATTAAAGGTTAGTAATAAGCCCTAGGGGATCTAACTCTATCGTACGATAGGGATCATGAAGAAGTGACCAAACAAGCCTCATATCATTACATATTTTTTGTCGCAGAAGCAATGTAAAACCATAAGAAACATAAACAAGGGGAATTGGGACTAAGGGAAAAGCTTACATAACATCAAAATCAAGAGACAAAAGAGTCAAGGCTCATATCATTGATACGTAGTATGTCCAACAACACCTCTACTACATAGATAAGAGCAGGAGATAACACAAAGCAGTCGGGCTCACAATTATAGTCAAAATAGAAAGTAAAGAAAGGTGTTTCAATACAAAATAAGAGAAATATGTGTTTCAATACAAAATAAGAGAAATATATACTATGGTTCTCGAAGTGGTGGGCTCACCAACTAGCTTGAGTAGTATCGAACAATCCACATGGAGAAGAAGGATGATAAACATGGGCTTCGATCCCTACATGGTGATATCATGTAGGCAAAAGTACATGTTAGTATGTTTGAATGTACTAAGTATGTTAGATGCAATGCGACAAGAGATAGGCATCATAATCGAAATATATAACAATAGGTAATACACATAATATAACAATATGACATATATGATCCATGCTTAAGTAAAACATGCTTAAATAACTCATGACCATACATGATATCATATGAGTAGAAGAGACCAAGCTAGATTTCCAAAGTACAAACCCATTGGTAGGTTAGTGACGATAGCACCCATCACCCTAGTATGTAAGGTACAAACCCCTCATCAAGGTTAGTGATGATAGCACCCATCACCCTAGTATGTGAGGTACAAACCCCTCACCAAGGCTAGTGATAATAGTACCCATCAACATAGTGTGTGAGGTACAAACCCCTCATCAAAGTTAGTGATGATAGAACTCATCACCTTGGTGGTTGAGATATTGACCCCTTAACTAGGTCACCCAGATCGAGCATGGTCTAATGTAATACTTTATATAGAATATATCATATACATAATCTCATTAGCTTATCATATAGTCAATCATATCATGTCTCATGCTTTGGACCTCAACTCCTCTAGAAACCACATCCAAACATTTTATCAAACACTTAAAGGATGTGTAATGGTAGTATAAAGCCATATTAGAGATGAAATCATCTAAGAAAATCAATTGTAAAACCATCAACAAGTCCTTGAAATACCCTCAAACAATATACATCAACCACTCATCAAATCTTACAATAGATCCAATATTTATAGCTCAAAATATAGCAAAACAGTCATAACTTGACATAGCTTTAACATAGAATGAAGTGAATTTCATAATAATCATGACCCATTTGTAAATCAACTTTAAATCATGCAATGTGAAAAAAAAGAGGCTTGGGTATCATAGGTGAAAGGAACCCATGAATGAAACTCGCATACCATAGCTTAGAGATAAACTTGTTAAAGATTTAAGATGGAGACATAAAGCTTGGAGAAGAAACTTGAAGGAAAAACTAATCTTAGGATGAGGGTTTAGACTTGAATTTGAGAGTAAAAATATGGCTAAGTGTTTGAGTGAGTATTGGAGAATGTTTAAGATGATATGAGGGTGAAATCAGGCTAGATATAGGTAAAAACATGTATGGGAACACTTAGGCCCAAGACCCAAAAGCCTTAGACCGAGATAAGATTCACTGGCTACAAAATACATAGGTCCATATCTTGTCCACAATGTGGATCTATCGTAAAGGACAAATTTACACTTGTCCACGATAGCTACACATCACAGACCTATCGAGAATCCATTCTGGAAATCAAAATTTTGAAAAATTTAAAATTGTGATTCGATTGCTCTAAAATTGGGGTTTGAACCTTTTCCCCCTAATTTTGACCCCCTAAACAAGAATATGAAGTTGGATTTTTGATTTTACACATAGATTTTGAGATATATGAAAATTCAACTTCTGGATATTTCGAGGCACATTTTCGAGCACTTTTTGGGGTCGTTTTATTTCTTAAATGATTTAACTCTTGAATTGCATGATCTTATACTAGCATTACATACTCATGAAGTATTTGATAAAATATCCAGTTTAGGGTTCTTAATCTATTGATGATCTGTTGCATGGCCTATGACTTGTATGACTTTATGATGATAAAAGAAGGGTATATATGTGTTAATTTCATAAAAAGTATTTATATTGTTGTGAGTTGACCATAACCAACTGAGGGTTGATACCTTAATCATCATGGATTATAGGTTGTCCTCAAGGCTGGGGTGCTAATTTTGTTCCTTTGGGGAGAGGAGGCCAATAAGGTAGTATCCTAATGTACAATCATTTCTATGCTCTTTATGGGAGGCAAGGGGTTGATATGGTTCTAGGGGTTGATACCTCAATCACCATGGATGGTAGAGTGTGACAACCATCAACTAATTAAGGGTTTTATACCTCAATCACCTCTAATAGGGGTGGTATGCCATCAACCAATTGAAGGATTGAATCTTGAATCACTTCCAAGGGGTGATCTACCTTTGATTCTGAGTACAATGTTGGCTTGGTCTATGATGATGGTCTCTTCCTACATATGTAATATTTCTATATAAGTATGTTTTACTTCAAACATCATTCATGTATGCCATATTGCTATTCTGTTCATTCAATGTTGAATTATGCTTTTCAATACGTTTCTTTTCCTTTATTGCATTGCATCCTACATACTTAGTACACTCAAACGTACTAACACATACTCTATGCCTAGATGATGTTACCATGTAGGAACCGAAGCTCCACTTGATCATCCTCCTCCTCCACGTAGCTAGTACTATGTTTTAAAGCAGGTTGGTGAGTCCTCAATTCCAAGGACATGTTTCTTTGAGTTAATGTTATGTGTTGACTGTTATTATGTTAGAAACTTATGCCTATGAGTGTAAGCCCAGACATTGTCTTTGTCCCTACTTCTATCTATGTATTAGGGGTGTGGTTGGAACATTATGATATATTAATGCTATTCTTTGACTTTCTATGATTCTATGGTATCAAAGATGTTCAATAGCCCCTATATCCCCTTTTCTATCTATTGTTGATGTATAATTGCTTCCATGACCGAGGAAGTGTAATAATATGCTAAGAGGCTTGTTTGGGGGTTCCTTCGGGATTTCCATTTATCATGTCATGTCTAGGCCCTAGGCTTGGGTCTTGAAAAACTTGGTATTAGAGCCTTAGGTTGCTAATGGTCTTGGCATCCAACATACCGCATTGAATAGAGTCTTATTCATGTTTGTGTTGTGCACCACAACTATGAGTAAGAGGCTATGGGATGTTTTAGGAAATGCTTCCCTTCTCTATGATCTATGTTGTGCTATAGAAGTAAGGTAAGGTTTGTCCTCTAACAAATGTTCATTGCTATTTTTAGATCATGCCTAACATAAGAGGAAGAAGAGCCCACACTCCCGAAGAACAGTCGGCTCATGGAGAGTTCTAGGATGCTCTCACCTTTCTAGTTCAAGCCATGGCTACTTAAGTCAATCAAGGGACCCAATTCCCTCATGCTCCTACTCCGGCATCTTGGGTGAGGGACTTTATGAGGATGAATCCATTAGAGTTATATAGGTCTAAGGTGGATGAGGACCCTCAAGAATTTATGGATGAGGTGTATAAAGTGCTTATCATAGGTGTTAGGTCAAACGAGAAGGTAGAGTTGGCATCATACCAACTTAAGGTGATGGCCCAAATATTGTATACTCAATGGAATGAGGAGAAGGTGAACAACCGTGTGATCCTTTGGGAGGAGTTTCAGGCGACTTTACTCAACCAGTTCTTTCCTCTTGAGCTTATGAAGGCTAAAATGATAGAGTTCATGAATTTGAAGTAAGGGTCTATAAGTGTGAGGGAGTATACCCTCAAGTTTAACCAACTTTCTAAATATGCTCCATACTTGGTTGCTAACCCGAGATCTAGGATGAGTAAGTTTGTGATATGTGTTCTCGATTTGGTTAATGAGAAGTGTCTTGCTGCTATGTTGATTAGTGACATGGATTTGTCCCATCTAATGACTTATACCAAAAAAATTGGAAAGGGAGAAGTTGAGAAAGAGAAGGGCTAATAAGGCCAAGAGGGCCTATTTTGATGGTAAGTTCCAAAGTCCCAAGGGTGGTTGGTTTTATCAAGGCAAAGGGTCTTCTCATGCTTTTAATAGAATGTTCAGTAATGACTACCCAAGGGCCCAAGGTGATGGTGGTGTGATACCTAATGCTATGTGTCTGATGTATGGTAGGGGTCATGGTGGCCCATGTTTGAAGGACAACAATACTTGTTTTGGTTGTGGTAAAGTAGGACATAAGGTGATGGATTGTCCATGTAATTATAACAAAGGTAAGGATGTTTGTCCTCAAGGCTGGGGTGCTAATTTTGTTCCTTTGGGGAGAGGAGGCCAATAAGGTAGTATCCTAATGTACAATCATTTCTATGCTCTTTATGGGAGGCAAGGGGTTGATATGGTTCTTGATGTCACTACCGATATGTTAAAAGTTTTTTATTTTAATGTGTATGCATTGATTTACCCGGGTGCCACTCTTTCTTTTGTTACCCCTTTTGTTGCCAAAAAGTTCCATGTTAAACCCGAGTTGTTGTGTGAGCCATATGAGTTGTCTACTCCCGTTGTGTATCCATTGTTGCTAGTAAGTTCTCTAAAAATTATTCCATTTGCATTTTGCATAAAATATTGCCATGTGACTTTGTTGAGTTGGACATGTTAGATTTTAACAATATTCTTGGGATGGATTGGTTGATGGCATACTACGCCTCTATTAATTATAGAATTCGTAGGGTCAAATTCCAATTCCCCAATGAACCCGTCTTTGAGTGGGATAGTCAAATGCAGTGGTAAAGGGTAGGTTTATTTCTTTCATTAAAGCCCAAAGGTTGATCTCTAAGGGGTGTCTCTATCATCTTGTGAGGATAAGGTATGTCGAGTGTAAAGTCCTTCCCATAGAGTCGGTTCTAGTGGTTAATAAATTTTTACATGTCTTCCCAAATGACCTTTCTAGTGTTCCTTCGGAAAGGGAAATAGATTTCGGCATAGATCTCCATCCCGACACTCAACCAATTTTTATTCCTCCTTATCATATGGCCCCAGCGGAGTTAAAAGAGCAATAAAAGGATTTGTTGGAGAATGGTTTTATTAGGCCTAGCCAATTACCTTGGGGTGTATTAGTGTTGTTTCTGAAGAAGAAGAAGGATAGTTCTCTTAGGATATGTATTGATTACTGATAACTTAATAGAGTGACCATCAAGAATAAGTACCCTCTCCCAAGGATTGATGATTTTTTTACCAACTTCAAGGGGGTAATCACTTCTCTATGATTGATCTTTGGTGTGGGTATCACCAAGTGAAGGTGAAGGAGTGTGACATTCCCAAGAAAACCTTAAGGACTAGGTATGGGCACAATGAATTTGTGGTTATGTCTTTTGGGTTAACCAATGCACCGACTATCTCCATGGATCATATGAATAGGGTCTTCAAACCCTACATTGATTCATTTGTTGTGGTCTTCATTGATGATATTTTGATATTTTCCCATAGTGAGGAGGAGCATGTAAGTCATTTGAGGGTAGTGTCACAAAAATTATCAAAAAAGAAGTTGTATGCCAAGTATGAGAAATGTGTGTTTTGGTTGTGAGAGGTTACCTTTCTAGGTCATGTGGTGTTAGGGGATCGTATTAAGGTGGATCCTAAAAAGAAGGAAGTAATTAGAAATTGGCCTAGACCTTTGACTCCTTCGGACATTAGAAGTTTCTTAAGCTTAGTAGGTTACTACCGTAGATTTGTCAATGGGTTCTCTTCTATTGTTTCTCCTATGACTAAGTTGAATCAAAAGAAGGTTAAGTTTGTGTAGACTAATGAGTGTGAAAAGAGTTTCTAAACCTTGAAGGATAAGCTTATCTCCGTTCATATCTTGTCTCTACCAGAAAGGTTGGAAGGATTTATTGTGTACTGCGATGCCTCCTGAATAGGTTTGGCTTGTGTTTTGATGAAAAATGGTAAAGTGATAGCTTATGCCTCTAGACAGTGGATGAAACAAATTATGCTACACATGATCTTAAATTAGGCGCTGTGGTTTTTTCTTTGAAAACTTGGCATCAATATTTGTATAGGGTGTATGTTGATGTGTTACCGATCGTAAGAGTCTCCAATATGTGTTCACTATAAAAGATCTCAACTTGAGGCAATGAATGTTGTTAGAACTTCTTAAGGATTATGATATGAGTGTGCATTATCACCTCAGTAAGGCTATGTTGTGGTTGATGCTTTGAGTAGGGTGTCTATGAGTATCCTTGTACATGTTGGGGATGATGGCAAAGAGGTGGCTAGAGAGGTCCATCGGTTGGCTAGGTTGGGAGTTAGGTTAGAGGAGGTTGATAATGGTGGAGTAGTGGTGGTTGATGGTTCCAAATCTTCATTGGTCGAGGAAGTGAAGGCAAAGCAAGATCTTGACCCTGCATTGTTAGAGTTAAAGGCTTTGGTAAGAAAGGTTAAGTTGGAGGTTTTCTCCCAAGGGAGAGATGGTGCCCTTAGGTACCAAAGTAGGTTGTGTGTTCCTAGTGTTGATGGCTTGAGGGAGAAGATTCTCGATGAGACTCATAGTTCTTTCTATTCTATTCTATTCACCTCAGTTCTACAAAGATGTATAGGGATTTGAGAGAGGTGTATTGGTAGGGGGTATGAAGAAAGACATTGCTAAGTTTGTGTCAGGTTTCCATAATTACCAACAAGTCAAAGATGAACATCAAAGGCCGGGTGGCCTAACCTAAGATATAGAGATTCCTACTTGGAAGTGAGAGGAAATTAACATGGATTTTGTGGTTGTGTTACCTAACACTAAAAAGGGTTTTGATTTTATTTGGGTTGTGATTGATAGAATTACAAAGTGGGCTTTACCAGACAAGACTACATATAATGCCAAAGACTATGCTAAATTGTACATCCATGAGTTGGTGAGATTGCATGGGGTGCCCTTGTTTATCGTATCGTATCATGGTGCCCAATTCACTTCACACTTTTAGAGGTTCTTCCAAAGAGGTCTTGGTACCAACGTTAAGCTTAGTACGGCCTTTCACCATCAAATAGATAGCCAAGACAAAAGGACTATCCAAACACTTGAGGCTATGCTTAGGTCTTGTATATTGGAGTTTAAGGGTAGTTGGGCTGATCATCTTCTGTTTGTTTAGTTTTCTTATAATAATAGTTATCATGCAAGTATTGGTATGGCTCCTTTTGTGGCTCTTTATGGAAGGCGTTGTAGGTCCCCGATTGGATGGTTTGAGGTGGGGGAGATGGCCTTGCTAGGGCTAGATTTGGTTATGGAGACCATGGAGAAAGTAGGGATGATTAGACTAAGATTTAAAACTGCCCAAAGTTGACAAAAGTCCTATCCCAATGTGAGAAGAAGGGATCTTGAAATCAAAGTTGTTCATTTGTCTATTTGAAGATTTTACCCATGAAGGGTGTGGTTTATTTTGGTAAAAAGGGTAAGTTAAGCCCTATATTTGTGGGTCCCTACTGAGTGTTGAGAAGGATTGGCAAGGTGTCCTATGAGTTGGAGTTGCCCAATGACATGCATATGGTACATCTTATCTTCCACGTGTATATATTGAGGAAGTGTGTGGGTGACCCTAGTGCTATTGTGTCTCTTGATGTTGTGGGGGTTATTGAAGAAAATTTGACTTATGAGAAAGTTTTGGTATAAATATTCGATAAGCAAGTGAAGAGGTTGAGGAAGAAGGATGTTGCTTCTGTCAAGGTCCTTTAGAGGAACCAACAAGTTGAAAGTGCCACATAGGAAGTTGAGGCGGACAAGCAAAAGCGATATTCCTATCTGTTCCATTCTACTCAATCCTAAGGTACTAATATAAGTCCCTTATGTGATTTCAAGTCTTATGTTTTGGCCCTTATGTCATCTGCATGCATTCATGTTCATGTTGACAAGGTTATGGTGATTTTGATGTTCATGTTTGAAACTATTTTGAAAATAATGTTTAAATGCATTTGTTATATCCATGTTGGGTTAAAATATTCATGATTGCCTTCCTTGTGTATGTTTCTTTGACATTAGGGGATGAATGTTCCCAAACGGGTGATATTGTGACACCCCGTAACTCCATGCTCTTATGTATCCATGATTCTAGCCTCATTTGATTAGGTTGGTAGTGTATTAGGGTTGTGGGGGACTTCTAGTACTTAGACGAATTCAAGACTTCCTTATGAGTTGAATTTTTTATGTTGGTTTGTGCGAAAGTCAACTTTAAACGAGCATAATTTTTAGTACACTTGGAAATGGATGGCCTATAACATTTCAACTGAAAGACCTTTGAGTTAGCTTTCCAACGCACTTGGTTTAACCTCATTTTGAGTTCAGATGAAGGAGTTATGACTATTTTTGTGAAACCCTCCCATGAAGTGAAACTACACGGGCAGCTTGACCGGTAGTGAGGCTTTGGATGACATGTGTGGGCTTCCTTGAGCTGGAAAGGACCATTTTTGTTCTAAGGGATGGGGCACGGCCTGTGGCATGGGCCATGTGGCTTGGCACTGACCATGTGGCTGGTCGTGGAGTGAGTGCAAGTGAGGAAGAGTGGGCATGAGAGGAGTTTTTGCCAAGTGTTGTGCCACGAGCACCTTTGACCGCTCGTGACAGGTCAACCAGCTCACGGCCTTGGGGCGTGGGGTGGCCCGGCAACATTTTTTCACTAAGTGTGGTTCAATAGACCACTACACGGATCATGTAGCACCACACGGCCCGTGAAAGTGACGATGACGGTAATTTTTCTAAGTTTTCCAACATCAAATTTTTGACCAAGTCTCATCTCACGGGCACTCCAAACAACCCATGGAATGCCACATGACCCATGAGGCCTTCAGTGGGACATCACTTTGCCAATTTTTCCATCCGTTCACTAATGGCATTTTCGTGAATTTAATTATTTTCAATGACCTTTGTAGACTTTCAATGCTATCTTAACCTCCCCAAAAAACCTAAGCCATATTCCAAATGATGAAACTCATTACTCTCAACTTGATACACTCTGAAATCCTGTCAAAAGCCTCTACCAAGACCCCAATGCAAATTCAAGGGAACTCAAGAACAAGTTTGGATTTCAAGACTCTATTCCAAGCTTCCATCTTTCCCAACTCAATTTCAAGAGACTTAAGCTCTAAGGTATGTGGGTTTCAACCATTGCGTTCTTTCACCAATAGTGCCCAATCTTCGTTTATACATAAATTGTATGTTTCTAAGTTGATTTACTTATGGGTCATCCTTATTATGAATATAAACTATGAACTATGTTGGGATTTTATAAAAGCGTGATTGTCTAAGCATGTTTTGAGTTATGAATCTATGATCTATTTTGAGATTTGATGGAGAGTTTTGATGTATTTTTTATGAGGGGATTACTAAGAGTTGGTGGTTTTACATCAAATTGTCTTGCATGATTTTATTCTTGAATTGCATGATCATATACTAGCATTACATACCCGCCAAGTATTTGATAAAATGTCTAGTTTAGGGTTCTTGATCTATTGTTGATCCATTGCATGACCTATGACTTGTATGACTTCATGATGATGAAAAGAGGGTATATATGTGTTGATTTCATAAAAAGTATCTATAGTGTTGTGAGTTGACCATAACCAATTGAGGGGTTGATACCTCAATCACCATGGATGGTAGGGTGTGACAACCAACCGATTGAGGCATTGATACCTAAATAATCATGATGGTAGGGTGTGATAACCATCAAACAATTGAGGGGTCAATACCTCAATCACCTCGGATGGGGGTGGTATGCCATCAACCATTTGAGGGGTTGATTTCTCAATCACTTGGGATGGGGTGGTCATGCCGTTAACAAATTAGGGGTTGATTCCTCGATCACTTTCAAGGGGTGGTCTACCTTGGATTCCTAGTACTAAGTTGGCTTTGTCTATGATGATGGTCTCTTCCTACACATGTAATATGTTCTATATAAGCATGTTTTACTTCAAGCATCATTTATGCATGCCATATTGCTATTATGTTCAATCAATGTCTAGTTTTGTATTTCAATTACGTTTCTTATCCTTTGTTGCAATGAATCCTACATACTTAGTACATTCAAATGTTCTAATGCATACACTATGCCTATATGATGTTACTATGTAGGAACCAGAGTTTCACTTGATCGTTCTCCTACTCCATGTGGCTAGTACTATCTTTCAAAGCAAGTTGGTGAGTTATCAACTTCGAGGACATGTTTCTTTGAATTCATGCTATGTATTGACTCTTATTGTGTTGGAAACCTATGACTATGAGGGTGATCCCAGAGATTGTCTTGGCCCTCACTGATATCTACATATTAGAGGTGTTGTCGAAACATTATGATATATTAATGCTATACTTTGACTTTCTATGATTCTATGGTATCAAAAATATCCCTTAGCCCTGTATTTCCCCTTTTTCTATCTATTGTTGATGTATAATTGCTTCCACGGCCAAAGATGTGCAATGATATGCTAAGAGGCTTGTTTGGGGGTTCCTTTGGGATTCCCATTCGCTGTGTTACATCTAGGACCTAGGCTTAGATCGTGACATATGTTCCCCGTATCTTTACCCAAATCTTATAAGGCACCATTAGCATGTCCAGTCTCCATTATTCAAGAGATTGTAGTGTAAGCAAGATATCAGTCAATTCTATCAAGAGTACAGAAGAATAGATTCACAAATTCAACCAGAGATAGAAGAGAGAAGTTGACCTGATATTTTCCTGAAGATACTCAGAACCTTGAGGCTCTGTTACCATATAGTAAACGGAGAATTGGTGAGTGTCACGACCTAAGCCTCGAGCCAAGATGTGACACGGTGAATGAAAATCCGAAGGGATCCAAACAAGCCTCTTAGCTTATCAATCACACATCCTTGGTCGCGGAAGCAAAGTTAACAACAACAAGAGATAATATAAAAGCGAAAGTGGGACTAAGGAAAGTCTTTAATATCATAAAAGAATAAAGAGTCAAGCTTATAGCATAAATACATCATAATATTCCAATAATACCTCTAAACGTAGAATGGAGCAGAGGCCAAGCCACTTTCCAGGGTCACCCTCATAACGTCAAATGTTAAACATAAAGAAGTCTTAGAGATAGAGAGAGAAAGTAGCTAGTGCCCCCAAACTTGAGGACTCACCAAGCTTATCTTTGAATACTCTCACTAGCCACATGGAGGATGATCAAGAGGAGCTCTGGTCCCTACATGGTGATATCAC
>DF363940.1:26914-45204 GCA_000787875.1 Solanum virginianum | reverse complement strand
ATAATACAGAGGAAACTCTGCCAAAATTTTCTCAAAATAAATAGTAACTCATGTTAGATTCTGATTTGATTATGTTGTCTGGGTACCCCTATCGGGTATCAGTCACGGCCCCTAGGTTGGGTCATGACACAGAGTGTCAAACTTTAAAGGATTGTAATCCTACAGCTTGTGGAGGTCAAAGTATGAAATGTGTTGCTGGAATTTGTTTGTGTCTGCCTCAAATAAGCAAGAGTGCTGCCTGCAATAATGATAGTGATTGTTTAAGCTTGTGTCCTCCAAAATCTATACCAACTTGTATGAGACGAATTTGCTTTTGTGGTCATAATTAGATCCAACACTAAGCGCTAGTAAGATATGTTTGAGTTATAAGCGAAAACGTTTTATATATCGTCTTTACGGGCTCACATGAATCTCTTAAGTTTTCTAAGGCTCAATATAATATATGTTATGTCCTCTAGTCATAAAACTATTCTACTATATTTAAAGTGCAAAGCTTCAAAATGCAAAATTAAATTGCTAAATTACCATCAAAAGTTGAATAAGTATTCAAAAATAATTAATAAAATTATTTATCTCAAACTCTATACTCTTCCTTCCAAGTATTAAAAAGGTAAGCAAAACTATGACTTCAAGAACTTGAATGAACGGAGGTTACCAGCTAAACTATTTCTTTTTGTTCTTTATAATGCTTACATTAAGATAAAACTATTCAACTTATGGTTAATTGGTCATTATTACAAAGGTACTTCTTTAAGTGGTGTCCAAAAACTTGCTCCACCTCAATTATTTCAATTAGTATCTGCAAGCATATGTACCAGATAACTCTATCCATGCAAAAGCAAAGAGGTCCAGCCTCATTTTCTAGCCAATGTAAATCATAGGAATTTCAAGCTTACCATAATGTAAATCTTATTTTCTGACAATTTGGACATTGACTGACTGATGATCTATTGTTACGATTCAAGCTTAACCAAGTCTTTTAGCATATCATAAGCATAAATAAAATAAAATCATCAATCAAATTCTAGAAGAAAGCAAAAATATGTCTTAATCAACAACTTAATAGAAAGGAGTAAACAAGGTCAATAAGAGATGATATAGACTCCATACATAATCCAACATGCCTCTACATAGTCTAACATAGGCGGGGGATAAGACATGTCCTTAGTTCACCATCAAAGGAAAGTAATACAAGAAGCAGACTCATAATATCCCAAAAGCTAAAACAACAATGGTAGAATAATGCTAGGCTCACCCTCAAAGCATGAGAATTTACCACAAGTCTTTAAAGCAAGTGACAAATCTAGCCACAAAAGTGAGGTGAGAAATTGATCGTCCATCCCCACATTATGATATAATGTAGGCAAAAGAGTATGCATTCTGTACATTTGAATATAGTAAGTATGTAGGAAATGCAAGTAATATAAAACATGAAGTGCAAAGACCAAGTAAAGATCATGATATGATAGGAAACTAAAAGCAAAAGTAAGCATGTTAATGGTCAATGCCCAAGTAAATCATAGATAAAGCCTTACAAAGTATCATAAAGGACCATACATATGTGGGATGTAATTATAACTGATAATAAGACCATACGAGCTATGCGTTGCACTTAATTACATCAATAAAAGGAGAGTCTACTTGTCAAGGCAGAACTCTACCTCACTAAGTGGGTGTCATGAACATGTGCTTTGTGTAGATCCACTAGCTAAGCCATATTGACAAATAATCCTACAGTGACATATAGTTTTGAGAATAGAGATTGCTAATAAGGATCCCCTAGGTCATGTCCCCTCTTCAAGCCTCATGCGGTGCTAAGTCAAAATCCCACAGAATACTTATCATAAGATCATATATATATATATATATCATAAAGATCATACTCATCATGAATTCATGAGCTTGTTGTAAATTATAGTTCATAATTTTTATAAATTTTTCATGTAGGACAGACAATTCAAATCAACCAATTCAATTCATAAAATCTTATTCGTAGAGTAGCTCATTTTCATATAATGCATGTATTGTGGGTGTAGGTTTTTCATCATAATATATCATATCTCATTACAACAACAACAACAACAATAACAACAATAACAACAACAACATACCCAGTGAAATTCCACAAGTGGGGTATGGGGAGGGTAGAATGTACGCAAACCTTACCACTACCTCATAGAAGTAGAGAGGTTGTTTCCTGGGAACCCTCATCTCAAAACCAACATATCTTATCTCATTAGAGTCTAATAAAGTCTTAAGTAAAGTTATACTCCTTCATAAACTTCCTTGGACATTTGAAATTTCATAATCATGACTTGTAAGTGAAATTAGGGTAAAAGCATAGGTCCTCACATAATTGGCTTGAAACCATGAAATTAGATTGAAAATATAAGTGATGGTGTAAAACAATGATAATTGAATCAAACCCAAGAGAATACATAAGTAATTTCATAAACATGTTAGATCATATAGCTTATAATAGAATTCACTTGAAAATCATAGGAATAATGCAATTAATAGAAATTCATACATAAGTGACTACATAATTAAACATCATATAAATCATAAATCGTAAAGTTAGGATTCAGTTCATAAAATTCTCAAAATACATGCTTGAATTTATGGATGAAAAAGAGGGGAATTTGTTGGGCTCCATAAGAGAAAAAGTCTCATGGATGAATACCCACATACCTTGAGTAGTAACCTAGCTTGAAATCATGACCTTAATGGTGGAACTTGCAGAAAATCCTAGCCAACCTTGCTTGAGATTGAGAGAGAATTAGAGAAGATGACTTAGGTGAATTGTGAGAAATGGGAAATAATTTGGGTTTGGGGTGAAGTAATAGAATAAGAACAATTATAGGTAGTTAATAGGGTCAAAATGATATAGTTTTGAGGTTCGGAGGGTAGGAAGTACAAAAATTTTCTTTATTAAAATCTGCTGGAGTGAATCACCAGAGGGGTCTATGGGTCATAGATTTCTTTACGAGTCGTAGAAGTGGTTTCATAAAAATTAGGCCCAAAATCATAACCTCTGAAGTTTACCTACAAACTCCTTTTTCACGGCTCTTGATTTTTTTATGAGACTTAATTACCCTTCGTAAAACTTGTGCACCAATATTTTAGCAACTAAAAATTGCACCTCAACCTACGTAACCAAACTGATGGTCCGTAATATATTCTACAACTCATAAAGAGCCCTCGTAGTTCCTTTCAATACTTAGTCAACTCTTTAAATTTTAGGACCCCATTTACAAACATAATTTATGACCCATCAACACATCCACGATCCATAATGAGATTCGTCCTGTGGAACCCTACTTTTTCACCTTTGGAATCTCAATGATAGGCTCGGTCTACAAGCGGTATAATAAACTCTAACCTGTACAATCCCTTTGAAAAATTACTCTATTTTTCCAAAATCTTTTCCTAGTGTATGGGACATCCACAAAAGCTCATTGATGACTTGTAAACAAAGCCAAGAGTCATAGAAGGTGCTCGTTCATCGAGACCTAGTTTAGATTTTTTTTTTGCAGTCCTTCTTTATGCTGATGATTCAAATTAAGGAGCATTACAATATCATCCTATTATGAATATTCGTCCTCAAATGAGATAAAAGATAGTTTGAGTAGAATAAAATGGATATCTAATGATCCAACATGAATGCAATAATACAACTAAAACATCAAATTCATTAAATTTTCAAATCATTACATAAAATATCATTCAAAATCAGTTTTATTCAAATTCTTTCTTTTAAAACAAGCTTTCAAAACTCTTTCATATTCCTCAAAAACTATCTCAAAAACAGTTATTTAGACTCAAAATAATCATGTTTAAAGAAGGTAAAATTTTAAAGATCCCTTCAACTCACCCAACTCCTATTTGAAACAATTACAATTCATGCTTTTAAACTCAATTCATGCATAAAAAGCAAATGGAATCGTCAATTAGGGTTCATGTAAATGAAGACGTGAACATGCATCCAAATTAAATACTAACTCATGAAATTACTAATAAATATTTAAATAGACACAAGAAACTCAATAAGACAATAGATAATTCAAGGATACCACTCAAAAAACTTAGAAATTCAAACTCAAACTCAAACTCAAACTCAACCTCAACCTCAGCTTCAATCAGTAAAGTGAATGGGGACATGGAAGAACTCAATCCAATGTTACCTTAGCCTTATATACCTGAAAATTGAAGAATAATAGAAACTTGAAGGACAATTATTGAACGCTTGGAATCCTAGCCTTTTTTTCCTCTCTTCTTTCTCTCAAAAGATTCTAAGTGTAGTTAGGAGAAAAGGGTCTTGGGGTATTGTTAAGAAGCTTAAATTCAATAAAGGGATTGATATGTTCTTTTAAAATATTTCACTATGTTAACATCATATACCATAAAACATATTTTGAAATCATCAACACACCTCTGTTAGGTCGAAAGATCACATTTTCAAGAACTTAAATATAATAATAACATGTATTCTCTTAATGGATTAAATGATACAGAAAATATACTATATTTGTTGTTAAGCCAGGTTGTCAAGCCAAACTGGGTGCAAATTGATTTGAGTTACTGAAGGTCTCACGCAGTAAGGAAACTTAAATAGATATCGTTTAGCACTTGGTTACTAGATAAGTGATGTAATGGAAATCTTAGTCATTCAAGAGAATATGGAGTGAACTAGCTAGCATTTATGGAGGAGCACGAATAGAAGAATTTAAAGGATTCTTGGAAGCTATTCAGTTTTAACTTGCCTTGAGCCTGAGCAATCCCAAAGTTGGACAATTTTTCAAACTGTAAGGGAAAGGTTTGTATTCTGGAAAATAAGACTACAACTAGAGTTGTAGGATCTAGAAGGGACCCCCTGCAGTACCAAATGCTCAGGTAACTAAGTTTCTATAGCCTCGGTACAGATGAGACAGTAAAAAAAGATCCAAGGCAATCATCCTACCCGAAGAAAGAGCAATGGATAATTTGCTATACTCCATTGTTACTCTTAATGAACCATTGAAAAAGAGGACTTACAATGCGACATAGTAAGGAATGCAACATATTCATCCCCTATTACATCTTCTATTTCAAAGTATAATGCAGCATACAAATGTCTTTGAATTTTGGCCAAGTCTAATTTTCTCAAGATTTTGAGAAAGATATACAACACCGTTAAATTCTCATTCTCCCTAAACATAAGCAACTAATAGAAATAATGGCAGGATGAACAATAGGTTAAAATGGTACATAATACCAGTATAATTGTGAGCTACAGAAGCTCATGCAACCAATTTAGCTAATATTATGCTAAATCTTTAGTCGTTATGATGTCCTGCTAAATTTTTTATCCAATATTTCAAATACTTTGGAAGATTTTTTCATCTCTTCTACTTGACTTTGTGCCTCTTACAAACATCTTTAACCTTTTTGAGTCATTTCTATGATGCTAAGATCTTTCTGTTATTTTTTACCAAGTCCTTCTTAGCTACTTTAGAAACAAGCATGGTAGTATTTCTTAACGCTATTAGATGGGAAGTCTTTTTCTCCATATCTTCCTTTTTAAAAATCTTATACAAATATTGTTGCAACCTAATTACATTAAGCTTAACATATAAATTCAGAGACAAAAGATTTCAAAATTTTAATGAAAGAAAAACTAGCATAACTAGTTTTAAACGACCTGAGAACATTAGTTATAAAATCAAGGAGGAAACTCTGGCAGCATGTGATTCATAATGATAATCGACGATAATGTCATCATATTTGACAAAAATGACAGCAAATAGAAGAACACAACTCATTTTTACTTGGATAAACAACATCAAGTATGCAATGATGTTGTTAGTGAAAAGTACTTCAATACTTGCTACCATTTTTTCCAAGTATAGGGGCATTATAGTTGATTGACATTATAAATCATCGGATGCCTCATCTTTTCATCTATATATTGGTAGAGATATTCTCAAGCGGTTGAAAACTAATTATGCAAGTTCTTCCATTAAAGGTATGAAATCTCTTATTTCTAATGTCGTAGATGCTAAGCTTAATTAATTGGGCTCCAACAGTATTAAGATGAGATTTTTGAAAAAGAAAGATATTGAGAAAAGTCTTCCGATCTAATGGAGTTATGAGAGACTATCATGTGTCTCTAATGCAAGTAAGAAGAAATTAATAGAAAGGAATAGAAAAGTCATAGCAGTAGAGAAATGACTCGAAAAGGCTAAAAGGCACTTGCAAGAGGCCCAAAACAGAGCAGGGAAAGTGAAAAGGTCTGTCTAAATATATGATATGTTGGTTGGAAAGGTTTAAGCACAGTATTAGCTGAATAGGTTAAACTTCTCTAGCTCACAACTATTTTATCTCTATCACTTTGTTCTGAATACGAGGACATTTATCTTGACCTAGCTATTTATGTGTCCAGTTACATTTTAAAAATTATGGATTATTATCATGAAGTAAGCAAAATGATACATGACTAAATCTTAATAGTACATAAAGGTAGAGTTTAATTCTTTTATGTAAAGGTGCCTATATGCTCGATAGAAAGTTTTGATATGCTACAAAGGTATAAACCTAATTTAGATGTTAGCATCATAAGAACAGGATGGGTAAAATGTAACACGGATGGAGCAAGAAAAAGGAATCCAGACAGGAGCCCCTATGGATTTTGCATAAGGGATAAATAGGAAAATCTTACATATGTTGAAGCCAACTACATAGGGGAGGCTACCAAAACAATTTCTGAAGACAAAGCTATCAGGGAACCTCTAATTTTCTATGTATCACGAGGTTATGAGAATATTTTGTTGGAAACTGATTCATTAAGTCTAAGGAACATACATAAAAAAAGTATGCAAAATTCTATGGGAGATAGTGAACTTGGTGGAAAAGATCCTAATGCTAATGGAAGATAGACGCATACAAGTTGAACATGTATTTAGAAGCTAACCAAATAGCAGACTACATAGCAAATACAACAATCGACAATGAGGAAAAGCATATATTCAAGTCATTCAATCATCTTCTTAGTATGGCAAGAAATATTTTAAACATGGATAAGCATGAAATCTTTTCATTACCATTAAGTACAAGGATCATCACAAGTATTAGCAAGCAGATTCAAAACTAATTACATAGCCCACGAGTTTATATAAAACATATATTCACAATATAGTAGATGGCCAAAGGAAAGTACTGTGCAAATTCTAGCTAACCCTAAGCTATTCATCTCACAAAAAGTGATACAAAACTAGCAAAAGGAAAAGAGTCATGACCAGATAGGGAATCATAGCATGCATCCACATTTTAGACTATGTCAAAAGCTATGTGAGCGACACTTTTTTCCATTAGGCTCTCTGACAACAAAAATAGAATCAAAAGAGGAAGGGATGTACAACAAAATAGAGGAGGGTAGACAAACACAACTCACATGGACCGATATGACAAAAGGGGAAACTAACTCTTCAGATGAGGATTTTTCCACCAGTAACAACACCTAAACAAAAAATGACAAGCTTAGTGCTCCATAGATTGATGAAGCAAAATGAGAGAAGGGCTAGCAACTTTCCTTTGATAGTTAAACCTTTTATGTGATACAAGATGAAGTCAAAGAGAGTTGATTACCTAGGAATGGAGGAAGAGGAATTCACCTGGTCGAAGTTCACAGGAGCATCAGATGCGGTGGTCAGATGAAAGTGAAGGAGCGGGAGTCAAAATTAGGAAATTGACTAGGATTTCCTTTTATTGTACACAATGTTTGTGTAGTGACAGATCTTTAAACTCCTTTTTACTGGACCTTGTTCATTGTGGGTTTCTTTTGAGCCCATCTGCTTTTGGAATGAAAAAAACCGAGTCACTGACCCAAAATTTGATTTGAGAAAAAAAACTCTTTTTATGAACATCGCATTATGTGTACTATAGAGTTTTTCATATAAAAATATTAACTGAATATTTTTATTTAATGCTATAACAACATCTAATGATCATCATAATTAGCATTATAAACTGTTTCTTTCCTTTTTCTACTTAAGGAATACTTGGACTAATTCATTTCAAATTTGATAACTCAGTATCTTTTTAGAAAGAAAAAATCGAAGTACATACGAATTGACCTAAACATGTTCAATCACTTAAAGAATAAATCATCAAAATCAGTCTTAGGAAAAAATGACAAGTACTCAGTACATGAAATCAGAAATATACAGCAAAACTACTGAGGTTTGATGCAACATTTGGATGTAATAAAATATGATGCAATACTTGGAATGCTATAAAATATGAGTGTAAGTCATCTTCAAGAAAATATGTAACACTTGTAACGCAAGAAAATATACAACAAACCTACTTAAAATGTGAGTGAACATTTAAATCTAAAAGTGGACTATTTGACTAAAGTTAGGAATTTAGTCGAACACTTGGAATCTAAGTTGCTTGAATTTTTCAAAAATGTTGTCGCACCTATGTCGGATCAGATCTTCAAAAATATAGTATTTTTGGAGTATTCAACAAGCATCTGCCATCATTTTTGAAGAGTTTGAGCAACATAGCTTTAAATGCAAAATAATCTGAGCAACATAGATCAGAATGCAAGAAAATATAACTTGTTTTTCTAATTTTATAAGGATTCGGGGTTGTAACATCAACATGGCATATCTATTCATGAATATCTTCTGTACATATATAGGATTGATGATTATAACTCAATTGGAAACTACTTACAAGAATTTTCTTATTCTAGCAAGGTAAACTCTTCTTACCATCTTAAAATGTTTGTCACCCTTGTATCTATAAATTCAATAGGGGGATTGTTGTGTTCTTTTAAAAATATTTCACTGCATTTATATCATGTACCATAAAACACATTATGAAAGTGTTAACACAACTCTATTAGGATGTAGGATCACATTCAAGAATTTAAATATAATAACAACAAGTATTTTCTCATTGATTGTAATAAATGATACAAATAATACACTATGTATTTCTTCAATTTGCTGGAACATTGAAAGAAATACTTTGTAATTTCTCCACTATATGTATGTTCCTTTTCTAACAAAAACTTTACCTTCTAGAGAATGCAGTTTGTACAAAGAGGAAAGTAAAATAGAGAAATATTACCAGATTGCAGTTATCGGTCTCAAAGCCTAGGATTTTGACAATAATAATTTTATTCAGAGGATACAAAGAGAGCATTAGACCTAAACACTCATTCATTGCCCTACCTCCTCGTAGAGTACATAATGCTATAATTCAATCAGATACTTTCTTTGTCTAATATTCAAAAGTATCTCTTGTGCTAATTACATAATAACCTCAATACTATTGAAGCAAATAGCATAAATATAAATATCGCTCGTAGGCAATTTTGAGAAAGTTGAATTTGAAATTCTTCACTAACCAAAGCATAACTTAGTAGTATTTTTAGAAAGAAAAATCAAAGTGTATACAAACTGACCCGAACATGTTCAATCTTATAAAACTAAATCATCAAATCAAAGCCTAGAACAATTGCTGCTCTTTATGCATAATTAATGAGCAACTAGAAAAGAAAATTGACACTATGCAAAATCCTTCAAAACCTCCCAAAAGTAACTATGGCTTCTCTCTAAACTTCAAAGGTACAGAGTAACAAAGATACTATAAGTAAATGTCATTCTTTTGTATACTGCATTATGCTTTGAAAGTGTCAAGTAGCTCATTTAACCTCTCTAATCCTAGCTTAACTATCCTAACTAAGAGTTAGTCAGAGAGTAGGTTAAGTTTTTCAGTTAGTTAACATCAAGTAAATATAAGTTGGTTCATATAGTAGCTTGTACACTTAATGAAAAGAACTCAACTATCAATAATATTTTGATATCTTCTTCTCCCTATTCTCTTCTTGTATTCTTCTTGGTGTTATTCTTATTCATCATCATCATCATATGGTATCAGAGTGCTACAACTAGTGTTACTAGCTTGATCCATTTAATTTTCTAATTCTCTGAAGAAAGATAGCTTCAAGTCTTTCTAGTCTTGATTTTTGGTCGAGTGGAGATTCTTGGCTGATAATTACAACATGGAAAATACAAATTCTGGTCCTGGGAATGGTGCTAGACATGGATCAAGTAGTAGAGGTGCTCCATGATCGATCAATGGAATGGTGCAAGGACCAAGTGTGGATTATAGTCACCCACTATGTCTTTCTCATTCTGATTTTAGTTGTGTACCTATCATCTCAGTCCAGCGGATAAGAATTGAAAACTGCTCAATGTGGAATAGATCCATTAGAGTTGCATTTCTTTGAAGACATAAGATGGGGCTAGTTGATGGTACCTGCAAGAAAGAAGCATTTCCAGAGAGTTTATGGAGTAATTGGGAAATGGTAAATGCTGTGGTGTTGTCCTGGTTGATGAACTCAGTTGCAAAAGGACTCTTGGGAGGCATTACGTATGCTTCTAATGCTTAGCCTGTTTGGCATGATCTATATGAGAGATTTAACAAGGTGGATGTGTTAAAAGTCTTCAATGTTCACAAAGAAATTGCTACTTTGACTCAAGGTACTGCTACAGTTTCTGTCTATTACTCAAAACTAAAAAATCTATGGGAAGAGTTTGAGGCATTAGTGCTTACTCCTTGTTGTAATTGTGAGAAGTCAAGGGAATTTGTGTCTCACTTGCAAAAGTTAAAGCTGTTTCAGTTCCTAAAAGGACTTAATAAGTCATATAATCAGGTAAGAAGTCCCATTCTACTCATGAACCCAATGCCTTCCATTAATTAGGCTTATAGAATAGTGGTTAGTGATGAAAGACAAAAGTCCATGTCTATGAATGCAAGGATCTTGGGTTTAAGTCCTTCACAAACTCTTGAAAGTTAGCGCATTAATGTAGCTATGTATGCTAAGAATGGAACCTCAAGGTTCAAGAGGAACAATGGTGTGCAGTGTGATTTTTGCAAAATGAAAGGGCATACTAAAGATGGTTGCTATAAGCTGATATCCTGCAAATTACAAGTTCAAAAGGAAATGAGCTAATTCTGGATATGGTTTAGGGGCAAGTGCTTATAATGTAGTTGCTGATTGTCACTTTCAAGAACTTGACAAGGGTTCAAAAAGTCTTCTAGAGTTTGGCTATAGTGATTTTAGTACTAGCCAAGTGCATAATGAGCTAGGACCTTATCTATTCACAACGGAACAATATAATCAAATCCCAGCACTACTAAAAGGTGAAAGGAATATAGGTGTCAAGCCAGATGTAGTAGCATTTGCAAGCTTAGAAAGTAATTATTCTCATGGAGAATTTTTAGTTAAAATGATTCAAGAATGAATAGCTAACACTAGTGCTACTAATCATATGGTAGCTAATGTAAAACTTCTAGATAAGGAAATAATAAGTAAGCCTGATAATGCAAGGAATGTATATTTACCTATCCGAGGTGAAACTGAGGTTACACATGTTGGATCTAGTACAATTTCTACAAGAAACACTCTGTCTAATGTGCTCTACTTGCTTGCATTTAAATACAACCTTTTATTTATGTCAAAAGATAAAAGAGAGTTGGGATGCTCAGTAAGTTTCTTTCTTGATTTTTGCATCTTTCAGGATCTCTCAAATGGAAAGGTGAGTAAGATTGGTAGAGAGCTGAATCAAATGTATATGCTCTCTAGGATGGCAAAAGGAGGACATACAACTGTTGATTGTCTACTGGCTATTAAAGATGAAGGCAATTTCACAAATCTCAGTGAAGTGGAGCATGACATAAGAGATTTGGACATCCATTAGTTGGTGTATTAGACAAAATGTTGAATTCTAAGTCTAAAGTTATAGTTAGTACAGTTGATAAGTGTACTACTGTCCTTGTGCTAAACAAGTATGAAGTTCATTTTCTACAAATTGTATCAAAATATCTGATTGCTTTGAACTAATACATATTGATATTTAGGGTCCATATAAACATGCTACTTTTGATGGCAATAAGTACTTCATTACTATAGCATATAATTTATCAAGAATGACTTAGATTTACTTACTAAAGTTAAAGTCTAATGTGTGTGTAGTTGTTAACCAGTTCCTCAGTTATGTGCATACTTAGTTTGGTTAGGTGGTCAAAGTAATAAGGTTTGATTATGGTATTGAGTTTATCAACTTAATGTGTAGTACTATGTTTTAGCGGCCTTGAAATAGTATATCAAACAAGTTGTCCTTACACCCCTCAACAAAATGGTGTTACTAAGAAAAACATAAACACACACTAAAAGTCACCGGAGCTTTAAGATTTCAAGCTACACTACCTATACAGTTCTGGGGTCTATGTGTGATAGCTGTTGTATATCTGATAAATAGGTTGCCTAGTTTGGTATTACAACATAAGGCACCTAATGAGATGTTGTATAATAAACCTTCTGCTATATTCCATTTCAGAGTAATTGGATGCTTGTGTTATGCCAAGGTGGTTCATGAAATGGATAACTAAAGCCAAGATCCAAAATTATAGTTCATATGGGGTGCTCAATGACTCAAAAAAAGTATGTTCTTTATGACTTATAGACAAAAAGTTATTCATTAGTAGAGATGTTGTGTTTAAAGAGAATATCTTTCCTTCTAAAGTCAGTAAGGGTGATGCTAAGATTATCTTATTTCCTGCTAGTACCTATGATTTGATTGATACATTTTATGAAATTCAAAATATGGGTGATTATGTAATACAACCTACTGAACTACCTTAGGTTAATACAAGACTATGCACTGAACACGCCATAGTGCAGGTTCCTAATAAAGTGGTTCAATTTCAACCATCTAAGACTTCAATAACTCAGGCAGTAACTAATGAAGCAGTACCTGAAGTAACTGAGGTAAGAAGGTTTACAAGAGGTAGAAATCCACCAGCATGGTTGAAAGACTTTGTGTCATTAAGTATCAATGATACAGTCTCATATCCTATGGCCAATTATATAGCTTATGATCATGTATCACCTTGTTATCAAGCCTATCTGTCCAAGATGTCTAATGTGATAAAACCTAATACCTATAATAAAGTTGTTCAAGATACTAGGTGGGTGGAAGCTATAAAGTTGGGGATTGAATATGAGACCCTGTATTTTTTGTCTTCTATAATATAAATAGTGTTGCATATTACATAAGAAATATGTGATTTTGGTAGCACCTAAGAATAATAAGGCCTCCAATAAGTGGTAATATCAAAGACTTAAAGTTTCAAGACAAAGGAATCCCCTAAATACACATTTGGGATTAAATAAATGGCCTGAGTGGCACCTCGCTCTTTTTGGAATGTTTAAATTAAGTTTCACTTTTCTGATGAGACTAAGAGTGTATAATTTGATAATAATGGATTTTGAAAAATTGTTTTAATAGCACAAAGATCATACATTAAGTTTTGGAATCAAGAAAGTTGCAAGATAAAGGTTGGCCAAAGTTGCCGTAAGTTTCATTAAGGAATCCTTCTTAAATTTGGGGCAAATGTATCAAGTCATATCCCACAAAATATAAGAAGTTAGAAGACCATGACCAGTCTAATCGAAGATCTATAATTCTAGTTTGTAACTCACCAAACCGCGTATCAAATCGATCTCAAAATAAAAAGTTATGACAGTTTTACTAGGACTGCCTGAGCAGGAAATAGGTCATGGGCCAGTCAGGTTGACCTACCTAGATGTCAGCTAATTTGAGCTTTTTAAGCTCAAATCAGTCTCTCCATTTCATCCCGAAATAGAGCATAAATAAAAGATAAAGTTCTCTTAAGCTCTCCAAGTAAGTTAGGTGAGTTCTTTGCATTTTTTACCATTAAAATTTGTCCTTGTGCCTAGAAATGCATGCCTTACGCTTTTCAATTATTTTTTCATACTATTAGCTATGTTTGGGGCTGTAAAAAATAAGTGTTCTTGCTGGTTATTATTGGTTTGCAGTTGGTTTGTTTAGATAAGAATTTTGGGGCTCCTTTACGGTCAGGTTTACAAAGTTTTATGGACGTTTCCTCGTGTAAATTCTATATGGTAAATCTGCTGATTAATGCTCAATTATGGATGTTTTTTAGGTGATTATAAGTTACATACATATAGTCTTTGTAAAGCTTAGGACGTAAGGAACAACTTTTGTGAAGAAACTTTGGGCAATTGGGCAATCGTTGGAGAGGTATATTAAGGTTAAGCTCCGCCCCTCCTTTTAGCATGAAATCTGGTAAGTTTCCCAAAATGTTAAATGTGATATCTTACTATTCTGTTGCTAGAAAGACCTTCTTGTGAAAAGTATTAGGATTGCAGCTGAGTTATTTTCATGATGCTATTAGCTTAACATTCCATTCGTTCGCTTAAAATAGACATTCAATATCAATATATCATTTTGTCAGGCTTCCTGGCTACCTATCTTCGAGGTGTTTCTCTTCTTGGTGTAGTTCCATTAAAATAAATGTAGATTAAGAAGGGAATGTAGGAGTCATAATCAGTCTTTTTTCCAAATTAAAAACATTGTTGAAATACTTAACAAGTAACATGTTGATTTCCAGTATTGTTCAGTATAACACTCCTACTTAAACCACTAAGACACTTGATTCTTTTTAAATATTTTCTTTTACTAATCAATATTGGAACAAGTATAAGCACTATATAAAGCACATTTATGAACATTTTTAGAGTTAAGGCCTTATTCTAAATGTTGAGTTAAGTTGTCAAACTTATTCAAAAGACATGTAAGATCCCACAAGTCATGTATTTATGCTACGATAATGATTATGATGCTATGAGAATAAGTGCATCAATGAACCAAAATTGGCTAAATATATGCTCTGGAATACTATGTGTATTCAATAATTATATCATATATGGTACATTATGCATGGACTTAGGGCTATAATCGGAGGTATCGGGCCTATTTTTCCCAAATTGAAACAACCCTAAAAAGTGCCTAAAAATGTACCTCGGAATGCCTGAAATTTTAAATTCCTTATATCTCCAAATCCGTATGCGATATTAAAAATCCAACTTCATATTCTTATTCAGGGGGTCACAACTTGAGGGAAAAGGGTCTAGCCCTGGTTTTAGAGCAATGGAAACACAATTTCAAATTTCAAAAATTTCAATTTCCAGAGATGATCCGCATCAGTTTTGCGTCATGAACCTGTGTATTTTGTTGCCAGTGATTTCTATCTCGGTCCAAGGCTTCACGATCTTGGGCCTAAGTATTCCCAATTATGTTTTTACCTATACTTAGCCGTATTTTGCCCTCATATCATCCTAAACATTCTCCAATACTTACTCATAACACTTAGCCATATTTTACTCCCAAATTCAAGTCCCAAATCCTCATCCCAAGCTAAGGTTCTTGTTCAAGATTCTTCTTCAAGCTTCAAGTCTCCATCTCCAATCTTCACCAAGGTCATCTCTAAGCTAAGGCATATGAGTTTCTTTCATGGGTTCCTTCCACCCATGATACCCAAGCCTCCATTTACTCAAATTGCATGATTTAAAGTTGATTTACAAATAGGTCTTGCTTATTATGAAATTTACTACACACTGTGTTAAATGCTATGTGAAATTTTGACTGTTTTACTATGTTTTGAGCTAAAAATCTTTAATCTATTGGAAGATTTGAGGAGGGCTTTTGATATATATTTCTTGAGGGTATTGCGAGGTGTTGATTGATGGTTTTACAATGAATTTTACTTCATGATTTCATCTCTATATTTCATGGTTTTATAATAGCATTACACAACCTCTAGGTGTTTGCTAAAATATCCGAATATGGGTACTTGAGAAATTGAAAGTCCAAAGCATGAGATATGATATTATTATCTATATGATGATAAAATGAGCTTATGTATATGATAAATTCTATATAAAGTATTGCATTAGACTATGACTAGTCCGGGGGAACTACGAACCTGGATAACCTAGATGGGGCTTTATACTCATCAACTTAGTGAAGAATTTGTACTTCTCCACCGGGGTGATAGGGTGGCATCATTACCAAGCTAGTGAAGGGTTTCTACTTCTCTACCTAGTGATGGGGCGGCATTATCACTAACCTACCAAGGGGTTTGTACTTTGGAAATCTAGCTTGGTCTCTTGTACATATGATATCCTATATGAGTATGAGTTACTTAAGCATGTTTTACTTATGCATTGGTCATACATGCCATATTGTTATATTATGCCAATTACCTATTGTTATGCATTTTGACTAAGATGCCTAATTCTTGTTGTATTGCATCCTACACACTTAATACATTCAAACGTACTAACGCATGCTGTTGCCTACATGATATCACCATGTAGGGACTGGTACCCAAGTTGATCATCTACCTCCACATGGCTAGATTAGTACTACTCAAGCTTGTGGTGAGTTCTCCACTTCGGGGACCTTAGTCTATGTTGCTCTTATTATGTATTAAGACATTCTTCCTTATATTCTATTTTGACTATGAGGGTGAGCTCGATTGTTTTGTCTTGGGGCCCGCTCTTCTCTATGATTTAGAGGTGTTTGTTGGACATGTTATGTATCTATGCTAAGACCCTTAACTCTATTATTTTTGATGTCTATGATATGAAAGTTTTTCCCTTTAGCCCTGGTTGCCCCACTTTATTATCTCTTGATGCTTATTTTACTGCTACCGCAATAAAAGATATGTAATGATGTTCTAAGAGGCTTGCTAAGGTCCTTTCGGGTTCCCCTTGCGATGTGTCACGTCTAGGCTCTAGTCTTGGGTCATGACAAACTTGGTATCAGAGCACTAGGTTGTTAGATCCTTGGAGTCCAACATACCATATCGATTAGAGTCCTATTCATGGTTGTGATTCATGCCATGATTATGAATAGGAGGCTATGAGACATTTTAGAAAATATTTCCCTTCTTCATGTTCTAAGTCGTGCTATAGAGTTGTGGTAAGTTTTTCCTCCTAACAATTATTCTTTGTAATGCTAGATCATGCCAAACACTCGAGGAAGAAGGGCCTAAACTTCTGAGGAGCAATCAAACAATGGTGAGCTTCAAGATTCTCTCACTATGCTTGCCTAAGTTGTGGCCAACCAAGTCAATCAAGGGGCTGAAACTCCTCATGCTACTACCCTGGGAGCTAGGGTAAGAGGGTTCATGATGATGAGTCCTTCAGAATTTTATGGGTCAAAAGTGGATGAAGATCCACAAGATTTCATTGGATCTGTAAGATACTTCATGAGGATGAATCCTTTGGTGTTTTGTTTGTCAAAGGTGGATGAAGATCCACAAGATTTCATTGATGAGGTCTACAAAATCTTGAATATCATGGGTTTTGGGTCGAATGAAAAGGTGGAGTTGGCAGCGTACCAACTCAAAGGGCTAGCTCAAATATAGTATGACCAATGGAAGGATGAGAAGACGATTGGTAATGTGGTGCTTTGAGAGGAGTTCAAATTGGCCTTCTTAGTCAGTTTTTCCCTTTTGAGCTTAAGAAAGCTAAGTTGGTGGAGTTTATGAACTTGAAACAAAATGCTATGAGTATGAGGGAGTATGTTCTCAAGTTTAATCAACTTTCAAAGTATGCTACTCATTTGGTGGCCGATCCTACATCTAGGATGAACAAGTTTATGATGGGGGTCTCTGACTTGGTAAGTGAAGAATACTGGTTCGCTATGCTAATAAGTGATATGGACTTGTCTCGATTGATGACTTGTGCAAGCAAATGGAGGAGGAGAAATTGAGGAAGAGAAGGGAGCCCGTCTTAAGGGTATGTTCCAAAGGGGTGGCCAGTTCCATCAAGGCCAAGGGTCTCATTATGCTACTAATATGGGGTTTGTCAATGACCTCCCTAGGCACCAAGGTGTTGGTGTTGTGGCTCCCGTTGATGTGTGTCCTACATGTGCAAAGAGTTATAGGGGCCCATGTTTGAAGGATTCTAATGCATGCTTTGATTGTGGGGAGCTTGGTCATAAAATGATGGATTGTCCAAGAAACCATGGTAAAGGTTGGGGTGCAAATGTTGTTCCTTTTGGTAGAGGTGGTCCTTAAGGTAGTTCTCAAGGTGGTACCCCAAGGCACAATCAATTTTATGCTCTACATGGGAGATAAGGGGTTGGTGAGGTCCCCAATGTTGTTATTATTATGTTGAAAATCTTTGACTTTGATGTGTATGCTTTGATTGATCCGGGTGCCACTCTTTCCCTTGTTACCCCTTTTGATGCTAAAAAGTTCCATGTTGTCCCTGAGTTGTTGCATGATTCATATGAAGTGTCTACTCCTATTGGTGCCTCTATTGTGATAGAAACGTTTATAGGAGTTATCCTATTTGCATTTTGCATAAGTTGTTGCCTTGTGATCTTGTTGAATTA
>DF363940.1:4611-25705 GCA_000787875.1 Solanum virginianum | reverse complement strand
CATGTTGATGTGTTCACCAATCATAAGAGCCTCCAATATGTCTTCACTCAAGAAAACCTCAACCTAACGCAAAGAAGATGGTTAGAACTTCTCAAAGACTATGACATGAGTGTGCATTATCATTCCGGTGAGGCAAATGTGGTGGCGGATGCTTTGAGTAGGGTATCTATGGGTAGCTTAACCTATGTTGATGGTGGTTAAAAGGAGATGGTTAGTGAGGTGCATCAATTTGCTAGATTGGGGGTTAGGTTGGAAGAGGTTGGTGATGATGGTGTTGTGGTTGTTGATGGGTCTAAGTCTTCTTTGGTTGAGGAGATGATAGCAAAGCAAGATCTTGACTCCTCCTTGCTTAAATTGAAGGCCTTGGTGAAAGAGAGAAAATTAGAGGTTTTCTCCCAAGGAGGAGATGGTGCCCTTAGGTACCAAGGTAGGTTGTGTGTGCCTTATGTTGATGGTTTGAGGGATTAAATTCTTGAAGTGGCCCATAATTCTTCTTATTCTATCCACCCCAGTTCCACCAAAATGTATAGAGACTTGATAGATGTGTATTGGTAGGGAGGTATGAAGAGTGACATTGCCAAATTTATTTCCAGTTGCCAGAGTTTTCAACAACTCAAAGCCTAACATCAAAGGTCGGGTAGCCTAACCAAAGACATAGATATTCCTACTTGGAAGTGGGAGGTGATTAACTAGAAAAGGTTTTGATTCTATACGGGTGGTAGTTGATAGGATGATGAAGTCGGCTCACTTCCTGCTGTGGGTTGCCCAAGACTAGGAAAGATTTTGATTTTATATGGGTGATGGTTGATAGGATGACGAAATCGACTCACTTTTTGTTGGTTATGACTACATATGGGGCTGAAAGTATGCAACCCATGAGTTAGTGAGGTTACATGGGGTTCCTTTATCCATTATATCGGATCGTGGTTCACAATTCACTTCACACTATTAGAGGTCTTTTCAAAGGGATCTTGGTATAAAAGTTCAGCTTACTACAGCCTTTCACCCTCAAATGGAAAGGAAAATTCAAACCCTTGAAGATATGCTTAGGACATGTATATTGCAGTTGAGGGGTAGTTGGAATGACCACCTTCCTTTGATTGAGTTTGCCTACAGCAATAGCTATTAATCTAGCATCAGTATGACTCCTTTTGAGGCTCTTTATGGGAGATGTTGTAGATCACTGATTGGTTGGTTTGAAGTTTGAGAGGTGGATTTATTGGGACCGAATCTGGTTAGGAGGCTCTTGAAAAGGTTAGGATGATTAGGGAGAGATTACAGACAACCCAAAGTCGATAAAAATCTTATGCCGATGTCAGAAGAAGAGACCTTGAATTCAAAGTGGGTGATGGGTTTATTTGAACGTTTCTCCAATGAAAGGTGTGGTTCATTTTGATAAAAATGGAAAGTTGTGTCCAAGATATGTTGGTCCTTATGAGGTCTTGAAGAGGGTTGGTAAGGTAGCTTATGAGTTGAAGTTGCCTAGTGAAATGAATTTGGTTCACCCGGTGTTCAATGTCTCTATATTGAGAAAATCTGTTGGTGATCCTAACTCTATTGTGCCTCTTGATATTATGGTTGTCGCTGAGGATAACTTGACTTATGAGGAGGTTCTGATTCAGATCTTGGATAGACAAGTGAAGAGATTGAGGAATAAGGAGGTGGTGTCCGTTAAGGTCCTTTAGAGAAACCAACAAATTGAAAGTGCTGCTTGGAAGGCCAAAATGGACATGCAAAAGTGGTATCCTTATCTTTTCCACTACACTCAAGCCTAAGGTACAATTTCTAAGACTCCTATATGAATTCAAGTCTTATGTTTCTGCCCCTATGTCATTCATATGCATTAATGTTTAAGTTGACAAATTTATGATGATTTTGCACTTATGTTGAGGTTTTGAAAATGGTGTTTAAATATAATGTTGCATTCTTGTTGGGGGCTAATTTTTTTTATGATAACTCTTGTCTTATATGTCTCTTTTATATTTGGGGACGAAGGTTCGCAACGGAGAGATATTGAAATGACCCTAAAAGTTGCCCGAAAATATGCCTCGGAATGCCTGGAATTTTAAATTCCTTATATCTCAAAATTCATGCGTGATATCAAAAATCCAAATTCATATTCTTGATCAGGGGGTCAAAATTAGGGGGAGAAGGGTCTAACCCCAATTTTAAAGCAACCGAATCACAATTTCAAATTTCCAAAATTTCAGTTTCCAGAGACGATCCGCGACAGGTCCACGTCGTGGACCTGTTTATTTTTGTTGCCAGTGATTTCTATCTCGGTCAAGGCTTTGGGATCTTGGGCCTAAGTGTTTCCAACCGTGTTTTTAGCTATACTTTGTCTTATTTCACCCTTATATCATCCTAGACATTCCCCAATACTCACTCAAAACACTTAGCCATATTTTCACTCCCAATTTTAAGTCCCAAACCCTTATTGCAAGGTTCTCCTTCAAGATTCTTCTACAAGCTTTAAGTCTCTATTTCCAATCTTCACCAAGGTCATCTCTAAGCTAAGGTATGTGGATTTCTTTCATGGGTTCCTTCCATCCATGATACCCAAGCCTTTTTTTTCTCAAATTGTATGATTTAAAGTTGATTTACAAATTGGTCTTGCTTATTATGAAATTCACTGCACACTATGTTAAATCTATATGTAATTGTGACTGTTTTACTATGTTTTGAGCTATAAATCTTTAATCTATTAGAAGATTTGAGGAGGGATTTTGATGTATATTACTTAAGGGTGTTTCAAGGTATTGATTGATGGTTTTACAATGGATTTTACTTCATGATTTCATCTCTATATTTCATGGTTTTATACTAGCATTACACATCCTTTTGGTGTTTGATAAAATGTCCAGATATGGATACTTGAGGAATTGAAGGTCCAAAGCATGAGATATGATATGATTGGCTATATGATAATGAAATGAGGTTATGTATATGATAAATTCTATACAAAGTATTGCATTATACCATGCCCAGTTCGGGGGGACTAAGAATCTAGATAACCTAAATGGGGCTTTGTACTTATCAACCTAGTGAAGGGTTTGTACTTCTCCAAAGCGGTGATAGGGTCACATCATCACTAACCTAGTGAAGGGTTTGTACTTCTCCACCTAGTGAGAGGGCGGCATCATCAATAACCTACCAAGGGGTTTGTACTTTGGAAATCTAGCTTAGGCTCTTCTACACATATGATATCCTATATGAACATGAGTTACTTAAGCATGGTTTACTTATGCATTTGTCATACATGGCATATTTTTATATTACGCCAATTATCTATTGTTATGCATTTTGACTATGATGCCTAATTCTTGTTGCTTTGTATCCTACATACTTAGTACATTCAAACGCATACTGTTGCCTATATGATATCACTATGTAGGGACTGGTGCCCAAGTTGATCATCCTCCTCCACATGTCTAGATTAGTACTACTTAAGCTTGTGGTGAGTCCTCCACTTCTGGGACCTTAGGCTATGTTGCTCTTATTATATATTAAGATATTCTTCTTTATGTTTTATTTTGACTATGAAGGTGAGCTCGATTGCTTTGTCTTGGCCTCCGCTCTTATCTATGTAATAGAGGTATTTGTTGGACATGCTATATATCTATGCTATGAGCCTTAACTCTATTGTTCTTGATGTCTATGATATGAAAGTGTTTCCCCTTACCTGGGTTGCCCTACTTTATTATCTCTTGATGCTTGTTTTATTGCTTCCACGACCAAGGGTGTAATGGTGTTCTAAGAGGCTTGCTTGGGGTGCCTTTTGGTTTCCCTTGTGCTATGTCACATCTAGGCCCCATGCTTGGGTTGTGACACAAATGGTTATATATATGTATATGGTACAGATGGCAATAGGTTGGCAGATTTGATGTTGGTTCGCTATCGAAAATGACCAACATTGCTAGCATTTCATTGGGTATGTCATGCATTTGCATCTATATATATGTATTCACATCATGCGATTACTTGAGCATACCATGCATATTCGATCACTAGGAGGTGAAGTATTGAACATGAAGGTAATCTAAATTTTGCTTACAGGTGGTATTTCTAAAAATCCCTTTTTACTACAGTTATCTATGATTTTACTTCCTAGCGTACATACTTGTACATGTTTATTCGTACTGACGTCCCTTTGCCTCAGAACGCTACATTTTATCTAGCGTGCAAGTTTAGGTAGGGATTCTGATTTAACTCTCTACTAGGAGCCCAGTTTAGCTGTGAGTTGGTAAGCTCCGCCTTTTCCTGGAGCTTTCATAGGATGCTTACTTTTTGTTGTATAGTTGGGTATAGTCGAGGCCCTGTCCCAGCAGTATAAGTGGTTCTCTTAGAGGCTATTATGGACATGTTATTTTGGGTTGGTTCTTTTGTACCTTTCAATCTCCAGTTATACAATTGGCATTTACATATAGTTTATGTGTTTGTACCTCTATTTGTGCAGCCTTGTAGACTAGTTAGTAAGTTATCATTTTGGTTTACCTATCTTTATGTACCTGATTTGTTGTTGACCAGGTCATGACCTAAACAGTCCAGGCTTTTTTTTCCAGTTATTATGCTGTTCAATTTTCTTTTGGTTATTAGTTAGTCAACAAGCATATTCAGTGGCTTACTCGGCCAATAACGGTATCGAACGCAAGTCGCGCCTCCCCTCTTTTTGGGGCGTGACATTGAAGCAGTTCAAAATAACCATACATGGGAGCTTGTACCGTTACGTATAGGGATGAAACCTATTGGATGTAGATGGATATACAAAATGAAGTATAAGGTAAATGGTGATGTTGAAAGGTTCAAAGCTAGGCTTGTTGAAACAACCCCAAAAAGTGCCCAGAAATATGCCTCGGAAGTGACTAGAATCATAATATCCTTATATCTCAAAATACGTATATTATTTCAAAAATCTGACATCATATTCTTGTTCAAGGGGTCAAATTGTTTAGGAAATGGATCCAACCCCAATTTTAGAGTGAATGATTCAACAATTTTAATTTTCCAAGTTTGACAAAAAACAGTGTCCAGGCACGTCAGTGGCACGATGTGCCTCAGTGTATTTTGCTGCCCAGTTTTTTTATCCAATCCAAGGCCCTTGGATCTTGGGCCAAGGACTTCCCACACGTACAAATACCTATTCTTAGCGACATTTCACCCTCATATCATCTAAGATGTTCCCAAATACTCTCTCGAACACTTAGAAAATATTTCATCTCCAAATTTCTATTCTCAAAACTCATCAAAATTCTAAGGTTCTCATTCAAGCTTCAAGTATCCATCTCTAATCTTCTTCAAGGATTCTCCAAGAGCTAAGGTATGTGGTTTCTTTCATGGGTTCCTTTCACCCCTGATGCCCAAGCTTCCTTTTCTTAAAAATTGCATGATTTAAAGTTGATTTACTCATGGGTCTTGTTTAGTATGAAAATTACTGCACACTATGTTGGGGTTTATGAAATTATGGCTAATTTACTATGTTTTGGGCTATTAATCTAAGATCTATTGTATGATTTGATAAAGGATTTTGATGTGTATTGCTTGAGGGTGTTACCAAGTATCTATTGGAAGTTTCAAATTAGATTTTCTAGCATGATAACACCCTTGAATTGCATGGTTTACACTAGCACTACACATTCGTCAAGTGTTTGATAAAATGTTCAGTTATGGTTACTTGAGGAATTGAAGGCCCAATGCATATCTTATGAGTTGAATGACTATATGATGATGAAATTATGACGAAATGAATGTATGTATATGGTATTCTCTATATAATGTTGTGAGTTAACCAAGCCTAGCTCGGGGGGTTGTAGGCCTGGATAACAACACCAAAGGGTTAGTACCTTAGTTACCTAGTACAGGGGGAGGGGGTAGTAGGCCCGAATAACCATATTGAGGGGTTGGTACCTCATTAACCAAATTGAGGGGTTTGTACCTTGGTCCCTAGCTCAAGGGGTGGTAGGCTCGGGTAATCATATTGAGTGATTGGTACCTCATTAACCATTTTGAGAGATTTGTACCTCAATCGCCTCTCCAAGGAGATGGTAGGCTTTGGATATTCTACATTGATTGTCACTTGCTACACATGTATTATGTTCTATATAAGCATGACTTTATTTCAAGAATCATTCAACATGCCATCTTGCTATTATGCTATTTATTGAGTATTATTATGCACTTTGCCTATGATGTTTACCTATTGTTGCGTTGAATCCTACATACTTAGTATATTCAAATGTACTAATGCATACTCTATGCCTACATGATGTCACCATATAGGAATTGAAGACCCGCTTGAGCATTTTCATCCACGTGGCTAGTACACTTCCACTCAAGCTTGTTGGTGAGTCCTTCATTTTGGGGACGTTGCTTACGATCTCTTACTATGTTCTAGAACTACCATTCTTTTATGTAAATGTTAACTATGAGGGTTAGCCCGGTTGCTTGTCCTGGCCCTTGCTCTTATCTTTTTATTAGAGTTATTGTTGGGCATGTCATTTGTAATGTTATGAGCTGAGTCTCTCTTGTCTCTTGTTGTTATGATATGAATGATGTCCATTAGCCCTGGTTATCCCTATTACTACTCTTTGTTGCTATTTTATTACTTCCACGACCAAGGATGTGTAATGATGTTCTAAGAGGCTTGCTTGGGGTCCCTTAGGATTTCCCTTGCGTCGTGTCACGTCTAGGCCCTAGGCTTGGATCGTGAAAAATAGTGTCAAAGCAGTAGGTTGTTAGTTCCTCAGAGTCAAAGATACCGCATTGATTAGAGTCCTATTCATGGTTGTAAAGCGCGCCACGACAATGAATGAGAGGCTATGAGGCATTCTAGGAAATGTTTCACTTCTTCATGTTCTATATCTATGTCGTATGATAGAGTTAGGTCCCCTAGGGTTTATTGTTAATCCCTAATCATTACATTTCAGGATATGTCTCGAGCTACTCAGGACGGTGATGTAATTAATATGGAGATTCGCAATGCTCTATGAAAAGTGGCTAAAGCGATGACAAAATGGGCAACTTACCTTGAACAACAAGTGAATGCTCTCGGGATTTCAAATAGTAAGAGGAGAGGTAGTATGGCCAAGAGGGCCCGTATTGAATGAAAGTTCCAAAGTCCCAAAGGTAGAAGTGGTGTGGTGTCTTATACTAGGTGATCAAAATGTGATAGGTGCCATGATGGTCCATACTTTAGAGGTACTGATGCTTGTTATGGTTGTATAGAGTTGGGTCATAAGGTAAGGGAATGCCCTTGTAAACGAAATAAGAGGACATGAGTCGATGATGGGGTGATTCATCTTAGATGCCTAAAATGTGTGAGGAAACATGGTGGTACTTATTGGAGAAACATGGGTGCATGCTTTGGGTATGGTGAGACGGGCCATAAAATTTTGGATTACCATTATGCTCATGACAAGGGTAAAGGTGGTAATGTTGATCAAGAGGCCCAAGGAGGGGATGAGGTGCCCGATGTTGCTACTGGTATGTTGAAATTTCCTTTGGCTTTGATGTGTTTACATTGATGGGCCCGGGTTCCACTATCTCTTTCATTATTCTTTTGGTTTCTAGTGGATTTCATGTGTGTTCCGAACTCTCTTTGGTGTCTATCTCATTAGTGGGCCTATTATTGTTTAGAAGTTCATAGGTGTCGTTCCATATTTATATTGCATTAGGTCATGCCTTTTCACTTATTAGGTTTAATATGGTTGATTTTGATGCTATACTTGGGACGGATTAGTTGCGTTGGTGTTGTGTCCCTATTGATGTAGGGCCTGTGGAGTTAAATTCTGATTCCCTATTAAATTCGTCTTCAAGTGGGGTTTTGTAAAGTGGTTGCAAAGAGGTAGGTCTATTTCTTGTACTATGGTATGCTTGATCTCTAAAGGGTTGCATCTTTGTCTTGTGGGGGTTAGGGATGTTAAACCTAAGTTATTTCTATTCAAATTATTTTGGGTGGTAGATGAACTCTTGAATGTCCTTTCTGATATTGTGGATTTAGGGTAGTATCTTTTGGTTGGCTAGTGCACCGATTATGTCCATAAGTTTCATGAATATTAGACCCTACCTTATTATGTTTATGATGGTTTGGGTGATGAGAGGTTGGTTTGCCTCCAGAATTGAGAGGGTGCATGTGAGTCATTTAAGGGTAGTATTACAAGGTTTAGGGTAGGAAGTTGTATGCTAATTAGAAGGAATGAGAGTTTGGTTGCAAGAGGTTGCCTTCCTAGGTCATGTGATGCCAGGTAATGGTATTAGTTGACCCTGAGTAAGGCTCATTTGAGTAGGTTGATAAGTGTTAATAGAGTTTTTAAAACCTTGAAGGTTAAGCTTGTGTCCTCTCCTATCTTGGCTCTACCAGGACAACTGGAAAGGGGTTGTTCAGTATTGTGATGCTTCTAGGAATTGGTGGGTTAGAGGCCGCATATCATGCTTCCAATAAGTATAGGGGCGTAAGGTTGTAATATGATGGTTTAGGATGGACGATCCATTTGGTCAACTATGATTGGCTTGACGCTTCTCTAAGATTGATTTTGGTTCGGGATTTGTCTCTATGTGAGGATGAGAGTAGGTGATATCCCTAAGTGTCTTTTCGGACTAGGAATGAGCATTTTCATAGTGGTGGAGTTGTTTGGTTGACTTATGCAGTGAGAGGGTAGATGATATCCCTAAGTGTCTTTTTGGACTAGGAAGGAGCATTTGAGTAGTGGTGGAGTTGTTGGGTTGACTTAGGCACTGACTATGTTTATGAGTTTCATGAATAGGGTCTTAAAACCCTACCTTGGCATGTTTGTGGTGACCTCTAGTGGTGGAGCATTAAATTATGTAGAGCTTGTGAACCATTTGGGGTAGTATTGCAAGTCTTGGGGGATGAGATGTTGTTTTCTAAATATAATAGGTGTGATTCGAGGGTAACAAGAAGGTGGTTAGAACTCCTTGAGGGCTATGATATGAGTGTGCATCATTTTCCACAATAAGGCTAAAGTTGTCATCAATGCTCTAAGTAGGGTGCCTATTGATGGTCTAGCATATGTTGATGGTGGCGATAAGGAGGTCTAGGGAGGTCCATCAATTGGCTAAATTGGGAGTTAGGTTGGAAGGGGTTGGTAATGATGGTGTTGTTGTTGATGGTTCTAAGTCTTCAATGGTTGATGCAATAAAAAGCAAAGCAAGATATTGATTTCTCCATGTTAGAATTAAAGGCGTTGGTGAAAGAGGGCGAGGTGGAGGTTTTCTCCCAAAGGGGATATGGTTCCCTTAAGTACCAAGGTAGGTTGTGTGTGCCCTATGTTGATGGCTTGAGAGAAAGGATCCTCAATGAGGCCCATAATTCTTCTTATTCTATTCACCCCGGTTCTACCAAATGTATAAAAACTTGAGGGATGTGTATTGGTGGAGAGGCATGAAGAAAGACATTGCAAAATTTGTGTCCGGTTGCCATAGTTGCCAACAAGTCAAATCCAAACATCAAAGGCCAGGTGGCCTAACCTAAGACACAGAGGTTCCTACCTGGAAGTGGGAAGAGGTTAATATGGACTTTCTGGTTGGGTTGCCCAAGACTAAGAAGGGTTTTGTTCCATTTAGGTTTTGGTTGATAGGATGATGAAATCGGCTTACTTTCTACCAGTTAAGACAACATATGGGGCTAGAGATTATGCTAGGTTGTACATTCATGACTTGGTGAGATTGCATGGGTTCCTTTATCTATCATATCGGAGTGTGGAGCGCAATTTACTTTGCATTTTTGGAAGTCTTTCCAAAGGGATATTGGTACAAAGGTCAAACTTAGCATGACCTTCTACCCTCGAACAGATGGCTAAGCTGAAAGGACTATTCAAATCATTGAGGATATGCTTAGAGCCTATGTGTTGGAGCTTAAGGGTAGTTGGGATGATCAGTTCTATTGACTGAGTTTGTCTACAACAATAGCTATCATTCTAGCATCGGTATACTCCTTTTGAGGCCCTTTATTGTAGACGTTGTAGATCACTGGTTAGGTGGTTTGAAGTTGGAGAGGTGGCTATGTTGGGACTAGATTGGTTATGGAGGCTCTTGAGAAGGTTAGGATGATTAAGGAAAGGTTGAAGACAACCCAAAGTCGTCAAAAGTCCTATATTGATGAGAGAAGAAAGGATCTTGAATTTAAAGTCGGTGATTAGGGACATTTCAAGGTTTCACTCATAAAATTTGTGGTTTGCCTTGGTAAATAGGGAATTGAGTTCATGGTTGTGAGTCTTCATAGGGGGTCGAGGAAGATTAGTGAGGTTGCATACGAATGGGAAGTGCCTTGGGACAAGGATATGGTTCGTCCGGTTCTTCATGTTTCTTGGATTGAAGAGGTGTGTTGGTGATTCGAGTGTTATAAGACTATTGAGGAGATGGACATTGTGGAGGATGGGTTGACTTCAAAGGAGGTCCAGTGGAGAAGTTGGGTGGATATGAGTAAAGGTTGATTGATAAGGATGTAATGTTCGTCAAGGCCCTTTGAAAGAGTCATCAAGACGATGGTTTCTCTCAGGAAACCAGAGCTGGCATGGAAAAGCGATATCCATACCTCTTTCATTCTATTCAAGCTTATGATAATATGTCAAGTCCCTTTTCATGATATCAAGTCTTATGTTTCAGCCCCTATGTCATTTGCATGTATTCATGCTTATGTTAACAAGTTCATGACAATTTTTGACACTTATGTTGAGATTTTGAAAATGGTTTTTAAATGTACTGTTGCATTCTTGTTGGGGCTAATTTGTTCGTGATTACTCTTCATATATACATTTCTTTGACATTCAGGGTTGAATGCTCCCAAGGGGGATACTGAAATGACCCTAAAAAGTGCCCGAAAATGTGTCTCAAAAGTGACCAAAATTGTAATTTTCTTATATCTCAAAATCCATGAGTTATTTCAAAAATTTGACTTTATATTCTTGTTTAGGGGGTCAAATTGAGTGGAAAATGAGTCTAACCCCGATTTTAGAGGGAACGCTTCACAATTTCGATTTTCCAAGTTTGACGAAAAATAGTGTCCAGGTGCGTCAGTGGCGCGATGTGCCTCAGTGCATTTTGCTGTCCAGTTTTTTTGTCCGGTCCAAGGCCTTAGGTTTTGGGCCTAAGCCTTCCAACATGTAAAAATACCTATACTTAGCCTCATTTCACCATCATATTATCCAAGACATTCTTAAATACTATCTCAAACACTTAAACAATATTTCATCTCAAAATTTCAAGTCTCAAAACTCATCCGGATTTTAAGGTTCTCATTCAAGCTTCAAGTCTCCATCTCTAATCTTCTTCAACGATTCTCCAAGAGCTAAGGTATGTGGGCTTCTTTCATCGGTTCCTTACACCCATGGTGGCCAAGCTTTCTTTTCTTAAAAGTTGCATGATTTAAAGTTGATTTTACTCATTGGTTTTATTTGTTATGAAATTCACTAGTTTGATAAAATATCCGGTTATGGTTACTTGAGGAATTGAAGGCCCAATGCATGTCTTATAAGGTGAATGACTATATGATGATGAAATGAATGTATGTATACGGTATTCTCTATATAGTTTTAACCATATTGAGGGGTTGGTACCTCATTAACCACATCGAGGGGTTTGTACCATGGTCCCTAGCTCGGGGGTGGTAAGCCCGGGTAACCATATTGAGGGGTTGGTACCTCATTATCCATTTTGAGGGGTTTGTACCTCAATCGCCTCTTAAAGGAGGTGGTAGGCCTTGGATATTCTACATTGATAGTCACTTGCTACACATGTATTATGTTCTATATAAGCATGACTTTACTTCAAGCATCATGCATACATGCCATCTTGCTATTATGCTATCTATTGAGTACTATTATGCACTTTGGCTATGATGTGTACCTAATGTTGCATTGCATCCTTCATACTTAGTACATTCAAACATACTAACACATACTCTATACTTACATGATGTCACCATATAGGAATCGAAGCCCCGCTTGAGCATCTTCATCCACATGGCTAGTACGCTTCCATTCAAGCTTGTAGGTGAGTCCTCCATTTTGGGGATGTTGCTTATGATCTCTTACTATGTTCTAGAACTACCTTTCTTTTATGTAAATGTTGATTATGAGGGTGAGCCCAGTTGCTTGTCTTGGTCCTCACTCTTATCTATGTATTAGAGGTCTTGTTGGACATGTCATGTGTAATGTTATGAGCATTGACTCACTCTTGACTCTTGTTGTTATGATATGAATAATGTCCCTTAGCCTCGGTTATCCCTATTTCTACTCTTTATTTCTATTTTATTGGTTCCATGACTTAGGATGTGTAATGGTGTTCTAAGAGGCTTGCTTGTAGTCCCTTCAGGTTCCCTTGCGCCGTGTCTCGTCTAGGCCCTAGGCCTGGGTCATGACAATGGCAAAGGGATATAGTCAGCAAGAAGGTATTTATTATCAGGAGACCTTCTCACTTGTAGTTAAGATGAAAACAGTTAGGTCTGTTCTTGCTGTTGCAACAATTAAAGGTTGTCACATACATCAATTGGATGTGTTTAATGCCTTCTTATAGGGTGATTTGTTTGATGAAATCTATATGGAACTTCCACAAGGTTTTCTGAGTCAGGAGGAGAATATGGTATGTAGACTCAAGAAATCCTTGTATGGTCTCAAATGGGCTCCAAGACAGTGGAATGCCAAACTAACTGAGGCATTACTAAGCTTTAGAATTCAGCAAAGCCAGTATGATCACTTACTATTTGTCAAGAAAGAACAGAAGGAGTAACTGTGGTGTTAGTATATACAGATGATATATTATAATAGTTGACAATCTCAATCTAATTCAGGATACAAAGATAGCATTACAAGAAACATTTAATATGAAAAACTTGGGAGAGTTAAAGTATTTCCAAAGAATTGAATTTGGAAGGTCTGAAAAAAGGATTTTAATGCATCAAAGAAAGTATGCACTACAGCTAATATCAGAAACAGGGCTTGGAACTACAAAACCAGCTATGAGTCCTATAGATACAAATGCAAAATTGACATCAAAAGAGTATGATGATCACCTACCAAAATGCAATGGCCAAACAGAAGCTATGGCTGACCAAAGCTGTTATCAAAGACTCATAGGTAAGCTTCTTTACTTAACCATGACAAGACCAGATATTTCCTTTTGTGCACAAACTCTTAGCCAGTATTTGCAAGCTCCTAAACAGTCTCATATGAAAGTTGTACTCAAGATAGTGAGGTTTCTAAAAAGGCAACTAGGACAAGGAGTTCTTTTAGCCAGCAACAACAATTTTGAAATGTCAGCATATGTTGATGCAGTTTAGGTAGCCTGTCCTAATACTAGAAGGTCTGTAACAAGTTATGTAGTAAATCTTGGAGAGTCACTTATCAATTGGAAATCTAAGAAGTAGACTACAGTCTTAAAAATCTCTGTTGAAGCTAAGTACAGAAGCATAGTATCTGTAGTAGCAGAATTAGTATAGATTGTTGGCTTAACGAAGAAGTTGTGTATTGATATAGCACTTCCTATCAGTGTTTACAATGATAGCAAAGCTACTATGCAGATAGAAGCCAACCCTGTATACCGTGAGAGAACCAAACACATAGAAATAGACTGTTATTTCATCTGGGAGAAGATCAATCAAGGAATGGTTTCAACCAAATATATTGCCACCAAGGATCAACCTGTTGATATCTTTACAAAGGCTTTGTCTAGAAGTCAGCATGAGTAGTTAAGCTACAAGCTAGGCATTCTAAATATCTTTGAAGTGCTTGGCTTAAGGGGGAGTGTCAAGCAGCTCACTGAACATCTCTAATTCTAGCTTAACTATCCTAACTAAGAGTTAGTCAGAGAGTTAGGTAAAGTTGTTAAGTTAGTTGAGAAGTTAGTCAGTTAACTTTAAGTGTATATAAGTTGGTTCATATAGTAGCATGTACACTTAATGAGGAGAAACTCAACTATCAATAATATTTTAATCTTTTCTTCTCCTTATTTTCTTCTTGAATTCATCTTCTTGTTCTTCATATTCATCATCATCATCACAGAAAGAGAGCATATAACAGAGGAGGAACATTTTGCATTCCTTACTGTGTGGCTCTGCAAGTTCCTCTTTAGCAATGGTTCATTAAGAGTAACAATGGAATATAGCAAATTAAACATTGCTCTTGCTTCAGGCAGGATGATTGCCTTGGCCCTTTGTACTGTCTCATCTGTATCGAGGTTGTAGAAACTTAGTTACTAGAGGATTTGGTACTACAAGGGGTCCCTTCTGGATCCTGCAGCTGTGGCTGCAGTCTTATTTTCCAGAATACAGACCTTTCCCTTATAATTTGAAAAATTATCCAACTTTTGGGATTGGCCTAGGTCAAGGCAAGTTAAAATCGAACAACTTCTAAGAATCTTTTAAATTCTTCTATTCGTTATCTTTCGTAACTCCTAGCCATTTCTTCAACTATTAGTGTTAAATGATATCTGGTCAAGTTTCCTTATTGCCTGAGACGTTCAGTAACTCAAGTCAATTTGCGTGGTACTTGGCTTGACATAAATAGTACCTCTTCATCCTTATTAATCTGTTAATTCTCCACTACTCAATACAATTGTGTTCAATTAAGTAAAGTGTATTAGTAAAGTGGATTTAAGATTTCTTTGATTGAAGAGATATTTTTCAGTCGTCTAATTTCATGCTAATCCAAAATGTATGTCATCCTTTGAGTCTTGGTGGTTGACTTATATATGTAATACTCGGACTGAACCAGCTGAGAAGATCCTAGATAGGATTAATACTCTGACTGAATCATCTAAGAAGCAATCAAGAAAAGAAGGAAGAAAGGTATTGTATGAAACTTTTGACTTCATATATAATATAGTCAAAGCTCATTATAATGCATAAAATTTACTATGTAACATGACACTTACTCATCAATCACTATACCTATTTTTTTTTTCTTTTTTTGAAGACTCTATTTCACGACATCTGAAGTTTGAAGGGCAAGAAAAAGATGGAAGGTCTTCTAAAAATGTGAACAGGGAACTGGTCTTCATTGTAAGTTCTTCCAACATAGCTTCCAAGGGAAGAACTAGGAGCTGAATTTCTTAAGACAATGAAAGATTGGGCTGATTCTCTAGCTATTGAAGTGAAGACAAGTTGGGCAGGCTACAAACAAAAGATAGCTTTGTTCTTCCCTTAGAAGCTTCTTCAAGGATTTAACTTATAATGAGCTTTGCTATACTATATATGAAGACAAAAGATTCATACAATACTTTTATTCCTCCTTTTCATGATTGCTTCTTAGTTGATTTAGTTTGAGTATTAATCGTATCTAGGATCTTCTCAGCTGATTTAGTCCGAGTATTACGTATATAAGTCAACAACCCAGACTCAAAGGATGATGTACATTTTGGTTTAGCATGAAATTGGACAATTGAAAAATTTCTCTTCAATCGAACAAATCTTGAATCCACTTTATGAATACACTTTACTGAATTGAAGACAATTGTATTGAGTAGTACAGAATTAAAGTATTGATAAGGAGGGAGAGGCAGTGTTTGTGCCAAGCCAAACTGCCATCCAAATTGACTTGAGTAACTGAAGGTCTCGGGCAATAAGGAAACTTACATAGATATCGTTTAACACTTGGTTACTAGATGAATGATGCAATAAAAATCTAGCCATTCAGAAGAATATAGAGTAAACTGGCTAGGAGTTATGAAGGAGCACAAATAGAAAAATTTAAAGAATTCCTAGAAGCTATTCAATTTTAACTTCCCTTGAGCCAGGGCAATCCTAAAAGCTGGACAATTTTTTGAATTGTAAGGGAAAGTTGTGTATTCTTGGAAGTAAGACTGCAGCTAGAGCTATAGGGTCCATAAAGGAACCCCTGTAGTAGCAAACCCTCTAGTGACTAAGTTTGTAAAGCCTCGATCCAGATGAGATAGTGCAAAGGGAGCCAAGGCAATTATCTTGCCTGAAGCAAGAACAATGGCTAATTTGCTATACTCCGTTGTTACTCTTAATGAACCATTGTAAAAGAGGAACTTGTAGAGCCACATTATAAGGAATGCAACATGTTCATCCTCTGTTACATCCTCTATTTCAAAGCATAATATAGCATACAAATGTCTTTGAATTTTGGCCAAGTCTAATTTTCTCAAGTATTTGAGAAAGATGTACAACACCATTAGCTTCTCATTCTCCCCAAATATAAGCAACTAAGAAATAATAGTAAAATGAATAATACATTTGAATGGTACATGATTCTAATATAGTTGCAAGCTACAGAAGCTCATGCAACCAACTCAGCTAATATTGTGCTTGATCTTTAGTTGTTATGATGTAGTGCTAAATTTTTTACCCAATATTTCAAATACTTTGGAAGAATTTTTCATCTCTTCTACTTGACTTTGAGCCTCTTACAAGCATCTTTCAACCTTTTTGGTCATTTCTATGATGCTAAGATCTTTCTATCCTTTTTTACCAAGTCCTTCTTAGCTGCTTTAGAGAAAAACATGGTACTATTTCTTAATGCCATTAGATGGGAAGTCTTTTTCTCTGTATCTTCCTTTCCAAAAATCTCATACAAATATTGTTGCGGCCTAATTACATTATGCTTGATATACACAAATTCAGAGACAAAAGATTTCAAAACTTTAGTGAAAGATAAACTAGCATAACTAGTTTTCAATCACCTGACAACATCAGTAATAACATCAAGGAGGAAACTCAAGTAACACATGATTCATAATGATAATCGACGATAATGTCATCATATTTGACAAAAATGGCAGCAAATAGAAGAACAAAACTCACTTTTACTTGGATAAACAACATTAAGTATGCAATGATGTTGTTACTGAACAATATTCCAATTTTTTCTACCATTTTTTCCAAGTATAGTGGCATTACAATTAACTGATATTACAAATCATCGGCTGCCTGATCTTTTCTTCTAGATATTGTTAGTGATATTGTCAGGCGGTTGAAAACTAGTTATGCTAGTTCTTCCATTAAAGTTATGAAATCTCTTATTTCTAATGTCGCAGATGCTAAGCTTAATTAATTAAGCTGCAATAGTATTAAGATGAGGATTTTGTAAAAGAAAGATATGGAGAAAAAGTTGTCCGATCTAATGGAGTTAAGAGAGACTATCATGCGTGTCTTTAAAGCAAGTAAGAAGGAATTAATATAAAGGAATAGAAAAGTCATAGCAACAGAGAAACACTCAAAAAGGATGAAAGGCGCTTCCAAAAGGCCCAAAGCAGAGCAGGGAAAGTCAAAAGGTCTATCTAAGTATTTCAAATGCTGGGTGGAAAGGTTTAACAACAATATTGACTGAAGTTCTAAATGCTGGGTGGAAAGGTTTAACAACAATATTGACTGAATAGGTTGAATTTCTCTAGCTCGAAACTACTTTATCTCTATCACTTTTTTCTGAATACTAGGACAGTTATCTTGACATAGCTATTTATGTGTCCAGTTACATTTTAAAAATTATGTTTAATTATCATGAAGTTAGAAAAATGGTACATGATGGAATCATAAAAGGTTAGCATCATAAGATAAAAGGGTCCACATCCAAGATGGGTAAAATGTAACACGGATGAAGTAAGTAAATGGAATCCAGGCAAGAGCTTCTATGGATTTTGCATAAGAGATGAATAGGGAAATCTTATATATGTTGAAGCCAACTACATAGGGGAGGGTACCAACACAATTGCTGAAGACAGAGCCATCAGGGAAGCTCTAATTTTCTGTGTATCATGAGGTTTTAAGCATATTTTGTTGGAAATGATTCATTAAGCCTGAGGAACATACTTCAAAAATTATGGAAAATTCCATCGGAGATAGTGAACTTGGTGGAAAAGATCCTATTGCTAATGGAAGATAGAGGCAAACAAGTTAAGCATGTATTTAGAGAAGATAACTAATTAATAACTACATAGCTAATACTACAATTGATAGGGAGGAAAAGCATATATTCAGGACATTCAATCATCTTCCTAGTATGGCAAGAAAAATTTTAAACATGGATAAGCATGAAATCACTTCATTACCATTAAGGACAAGAAGCAACATAAATATTAGCAAGCAGATTCAAAGCTAATTACATGGCCCATAAGTTCACACAGAACATATATTTACTACATAGTAGATGGCCAAAGGAAAGTACTGTGCAAATACTAGCTAACCCTAAGCTAATTAGCTCCCATAAAGTAATACAAAACTAGGAGAAGGGGAATAGTCATGAATAGATAGGGAATAAGAGCATACATCCATATTTAGACCATATCAAAAGCCATGTGAGCAACACACTTTATCCATTGGGCTCTCTGGCAATGAAAATTGGATCGAAAGAGAAAGAGAAGTACAACAAAGTAGAGGAGGGTAGACAAAAACAACTCACATGGACTGATATGAGAGATGCAACAATTGAATCTTCAGTTAATGATTTTCCACTAGGTACGACACCTAAACAAAAAATGATAAACTTAGTGCTTCGTATATTGGTGAAGCAAAATGAGAAAAGGGCCAACAACTTACCTTTGATAGCTGGACATTTTATGCGACACAAGATGAAGATGAAGGAAGTTGGTTACCAAGAAATATAGGAAGAGGAATCGCCTGGTTGGAGTTCATAGGGGCATCAGATGCGACAAACATATGAAAGTGAAGGAGTAGGAGTTAAAATAAAAAAATTAACTAGGGTTTCTTTTTATTGTACACACGGTCGGTGTAGTGACTGACCTTTAAACTCTTTTGTATTGGACCTTGTTTATTTTGGGATTCTTTAGAGGTCATTTGCTTTTGGAATGAAATAAAACCGAGTCACTAACCCAAAATTTTGATTTAAAAACAAAACTCTTTTCATCAACATTCACATTCACATTATATGTACTATAGAATTTGTCATATAAAAAAATTAACTGAATAGTTTTATATAATGCTATAATAACCTTGAATAATCATTGTAATTAACATTATAATAACTATTTCTTTCCTTTTTCTACTTAAGGAATACTTGGACTAATTCATTTCAAATTTGATAACTCAATAATTTTTAGAAAGAAAAAATTGAAGTACACACAAACTAATGCCAACATGTTCAATCACTTAAAAATAAATCATCAAATTAGAGCCTTAGGGAAAAATGATGATATTTTATTACATGACATCAGAAATACACAGCAAAGCTTCTGAGGTGTGATGCAACATTTGGAATGCAATAAAATATGATGCAACACTTGGAATGTTATAAAATATTAGTGATTTTGTAGGTCATCTTCAAGAAAATATGTAACACCTAGAATGCAAGAAAGTACACAACAGAGCTACTTAAAATATGAGTGAACAATTAAATCTATAACTAGACTATTTAGCTAAAGCTACAAATTTAGTTGAACACTTGGAATCTAATTTGCTCGAAACTTTCAAAAATATTTCCGCACCTATGTTAGATCAAATCTTCAAAAATACATTATTTTTAAAAGATTCGACATGCATCTACTGTCATTTTTGAAGAGCTTGAGCAACATAACTTGAAATGCAAGAAGTCTGAGCACCATAGATTAGAGTGCTAGAAAATATGACTATTTTTCTAATTTTAAAAGGATCCGGGGTTGTAACCTCAACATGGAATATCTATTTCATGAATGTTTTTCATCTTATAGGATTGATAGGATTGATGATTATAACTTAATTGGAAACTACTTACAAGAAATTTCCTATTCGAGCAAGGTAAAATATTCTTACCATCTTAATATGTTTTCACCCTTCTATTTATGAATTCAATCAAGGGATTGCTATGTTTTTTTTAAAAAAAAAAATTAGTTTCTGAACATGTGAATTGTATGTGTGTTTTGATATGATTTTTTTTATAAATTTGTTGAAATGATTAAATTCTATGAAAACATGCGTGTAATGAGTAATAAAATGTAAAAATAAATCATAAAAATACTCAAAACAAAAAACTTACACATACAAATGTCAGCACATGTGAAACATGTACAAATGTCAGCACATGTGAAACAATCCCCAAAAAGTGCCCGAAAATGTGCCTTGAAAGTGTTTGGAGTTAAAATTTCCATATATCTCAAAATCCGTGCGCGTATAAAAAATTCAACTTCATATTCTTGTTTAGGAGGTCAAATTGAGTGGGAAATGTATTTATCCCTGATTTTAGAGCAAATGAATCACAATTTTATTTTTTCAAAAATTAATTTCCAGTAAGGTTTTCACGCCCCTGGAGTGACATGCCAAGGGCGCGGTTCAGTGCAAATTTTGCCTAATTTTCAAGGTCGATCCAATGCTTTTGGGTCTTGGGACTAAGTGTTTCTATGCGTGAAAATGCCTATACTTAGCCTTATTTCACCCTCATATCATTCAAGACATTCCCAAATACTCACTTAAACAATTAGCAAATATTTCATCTCTTAAATTCAAGTCTTAAAACTTATCCAAATGTTAGAACCCACATTTTGATATTTTGGTGCATGGTCAACTTTGAGTCTAATTGTGCCACTTTCAGGAGGTGTGTAACTTGAGTGTGCTTTTGAAGACATTGAAGTTTTAGTTGGAATCTTTGTATAGGCATGTGTTTATGAGCTTATGGACATTTTATATGTACAAGTGTACACCTACAAGACCAAGGTTATTGAATTTTTTCATTAAGTAGCTTCAAGTGGAGATAACGAAATTTTAGAAGCTAAGTGTATGACTTTGTGATTGGTTCATATGTTGTTGACCAAGAGTTTATTTATTTTCTTTGTGGCCTTGACATTGTGTTATTAAGCTATTTCATGAAATTAAGTCACAAGAAGGGCCAAGGGTGTTATATATACCTATATAGGTTCAAGGAAGAACACAACATTTCCCATACTTAGAAAAAAAGGAGCTGCTGTGAATAGTGTTTCTCCTCTCGGGATTGCTACAGTATTTGGCAAAAAAAATTTGTGTTTTGCTTCTTTCTTCAATTCTAAGGATTGAAGCTTGGTATATGGGATCTCCCAAGAGTCGTAGAAGGTTTGGTTGATCAAGGAAACCCGTAGAAATTCGTGTGTGATGTTTTGAAGTGGTGAAAAGAGTTTTGAGATAAGTTGAAATTCTTCTTCTCTTGAGTTAAATTAATGGATT
>DF363941.1:17100-32251 GCA_000787875.1 Solanum virginianum | reverse complement strand
GTTGCTCATTATTTGTGTTGCTGGGAGGTAGAAGTTACCTGATGGATTAATCGAGGTGTGGGCAAGTGGGTTGCAACACCCAGTGTGTGGTAAAAATCTTTAAAAAGTGTTCTTGGTTCTAGGGCTTTAACCGCAACATACAGTTCGGTGTGGGGTTTATGAAAATGGCACAACGAAGAAAATAAAAATAAAAATATATTTGAAGTGCAAGAAGTAGTAACAAATTCATTGATAGTGTTCTCTTTGACAATTAATATATCTCTTTAATGATTATAAACTTATATCTGTTGTTTAGTAACACTTGAGTCATGATTATACTCATGGGCAATGAGGGGAACATGCTTAAGTGAGGTGAAGGGCCCTTTGTGAGCTTTTTTCTCAACTTCAGATATTAAGCATGCCTTAAATGAGAAGAACTTGGCCTTTTTAGAATGAAAAGATTTTTAAGGGTACTTTTGGTATGCTATGTATATTCAGCTTATTGTAAAAAGTAGTATCTTCTTTTTCAAACTCGGTTGCCGGTCAAAACCATTAGAAAAATGAAATTGCGGTAGTTAATACCATGCAGTTTAAGAGGTGGTCAAAGAGTGTTTATTTTGATACTGATTTCGAAGGTGCCGTTCTCTTGGTGCTACAATTATTTTTTGGGGAAGCGAGACTGCGATGGTTTGGACATGTGCAGAGAAGGAATGTCGATGCTCCTGTTAGGAGGTGCGAGAGGTTGGTTTTGGGAGTTACACGGAGAGGTAGAGGTAGACCGAAGAAGTATTGGGGGGAGGTGATCAAACAAGATATGACGAAACTTGATCTCACCGAGGATATGACCTTAGATAGAAAAGAGTGGGGGTCGCGAATTAGAGTAGCAGGCTAATTGGTAGGGTTAGGTGGATGCATGGCCTTGGGGTATAGTAGGGTTAGGTGGAGGATGTGTTTTTTATCATGTGTTCTCATTATCCGTCGTATATGTGTTGTATATATGTTAGTTTTATCATATTTACATACTGCCATGTGTTATTCATAGTGTTGTCATTATTTGTTGTTTATGTGTTAATTATATCATATTTACGTATTGTCATGGAGTTTTGGTTATTAGTCATTTTTTTTGTTGTTCCCTTTCTTTTATTTTGTCATATCTAGTTTATTCTACTTATGGGGTTTTGAGATGAGGGTTCCTAGGAAACAACTTCTCTACTTCTATGAGGTAGTGGTAAGGTCTGCGTACTTTCTATCCTCCCCAGACCCCACTTGTGGGATTTCACTGGGTATGTTGTTGTTGTTGTTGTATATGCATACATTGTCAAACAGTGATTGTACCTAATAATATTGCTAACAAAATGGATTGCTAGACACACACTTGGTTGGACGTAGAACTTTTGACATTTTAATTGAAGATAAGATTGTATTAGTAAGCTATCCAAGAGCATCTACCCATCTGAAGTGTCTGAGACCATAATCCTAACACAAGCACATTATCTAACTTATGTTTCTGGCAGACAGGACAGACACAGTTGACTTCCAGAAAGATGCCAAATTTATAGAATGAAATGATAATCTATATATAGCCACAAGGATGACATATTGTTTTTTCTACTGCGAATTTCCAAGTTCAGAAACTGATTGTTGCAACTAGGATAAAACTTTGGTTTCTCAATCACGAATGCTTCCTGAGTTCACTGAATTTTCTATCAGTTCCTTTATTAACTAAATAGCTTGCTAAGTTTTGTTGAACTCTTGAATGTCGTAGATACTATTTTTCATGCTCCCGTGTTAAGTCCAATTAAAAATAGAATGATTTATGATAGTATTGTTTATTGGTGTCAGCGCAAGTTGGAATTCAACTTTGCCTTTTCAGAGGCAATCCTTTTTCCTTTTTATGTTTCGGGTCTTTGTTTGCTGGTAAGGACAAAAGCACAAGATATTGGGCCCATGTCATGGGTTGGAATTTTCCTGTGAAAAAGCCCTGGTATTTAAGGGCCCATATACCCCAGATTTTTAAATGTGTGCCAACTCGAGTTGGCTAGAAGCCCACAAGGGATTTTGTCAATTATAAAAAGTTCTTTTTAAATTTGAACATTCAAGAATCTTGCTAAAATTGGTGACAATTTCAAGCTCGTTTCTTGCAAGTGGAGCTGATGTTGTGAAATTCAACTTTTGCTAATGATATAATCTTCATTTCTCTTTTACTGATTGTACTGTTTTGACATCTCAGTTACCTCTTTTACTGATTGTACTGTTTTGACATCTCGATTACCTCTTTTACTGATTGTACTGTTTTTTACTGTTTTGACATCTCAGTTTGGGTATCAGTAAGACATTTCATTTTGCTTATGAGTTCATCAATCTATTATAATGCCTTGAGATTTTCTTTCTATATCTGGTATTATCACGCTTTTGCATAGAGAAAGTGCTGTAAGTTTTATTTGCAAGATATGTTTCGACCTAACTTAATTTCCATAGTCCACCGATCGAATGGGAGGGGGTTCCTCTTGTTAGGGCCAAAGATGAAGGTATGTAGTGCAAGCCCTTGGTGCTGCTTTCTTTGAAGTATATATTGGTATTTCTCAGTGTATATATGATGTGTCATTGGTGTATGAGTTTCAACTCAGTAAACAAGGTTCTTTTTGCATGACTGGCGGTGATTTTTCTGTAGCTTGTTGACTATCAATACAATATGGGCCTTCTCTTGATTGAGAAAAAGGAGTGGTCTGCTAAGCTTGAAGAAGTTAAGCAAGCCTTAAATGAAGCAAATGAGGCCTATAGAAGAGAACAGACAGCTCACTTAATTGCTCTATCTGAAGTGGAGAAACGTGAAGAGAATTTGAAGAAGGCATTGGGTGTTGAGAACCAATGTGTGCATGAGGTACATGTCTTTTACTTTATTAGCCAACCATACAATATGCTACTCTCCTATACGTTCCATATTTTGTGCTTTAGAATATCACCAGTATTTGTTGCTAAGAATTAGTAATAATGATGTGTGTCATTTATGACCACAGCATGGTAAATCATGTAACTAATGGGCAGACAAATTCAGCATGTGTGCTAGAGCTACATATGTTCATCTGGAATATTTCCGTGTAGTGCAAACCTGTCATACAAACATTTATCTTGGCTTCTGGGATGGTACAATTTATTTTAAGTCATGTAATGATCAAAGAGGGCCCAGAACTACTAAAATTCTGAATAAAATTCGAATTACAGAAGGCACTTGGGAAGTAATTTGTTGATCTCTACATGTTTATTATGTGGTGAACTTGCTCCATTCTGCTAAATGAATATTGAACATCCTGGATCCCCTGTAATGATGTGTCTGGTGAATTTCGACTCAACAGATTATCTAATGAGTTTTCTGTACTTCTTAGAAAGAAGGTTTTTTGCACCAATATTCTCAATTTTGTGTTGGCTGATGCAGTTAGAGAAGGAATTGCGTGAAATGCGCTCTCAGTATGCAGAGACTAAGTATGTAGCTGATTCGAAATTAGATGAGGCAAAGGCATTGGCTACTAGTGTTGAAGAGAATTCACTACAAGTAGAATTGAGATTGCGTGCAGCTGATGCCAAGACCGCTGAGGTGAGTAGAAAAAGTTCAGATATTGAGAGGAAGCTACGTGATATTGAGGCTCAAGAAAATGCACTTAGAAGAGAACGTTCCTCTTTCAATGCCGAGTATGTTCCTCTGAACCTCATTATTTTTCTCATTTCTCTATGCTACTCGTTCTTTTTAAGGCCTCACGGTAACAGTTTTTCCCTGTTTTATGTCAGGCGTGAATCTCATGAGAGTGCTGTATCTAAACACAGAGAAGAGTTGCGAGAATGGGAAAGTAAACTAAAGGAAGGAGAGGAGAGGCTGGCTGATGCCCGAACATTGCTTTACTTAAGAGAACAGCGAGCAAATGAGAATGACAACATTTTGAGGCAAAAGCAGAGTGATCTGGAAGTTGAGCAGAGGAAAATTGACATAGCTAACTCAGTTTTGAGGAAGAAAGAAGTTGATATAAGCAGCCGACTAGCTAACCTTGCTTCGACGGAGAAGGCAAGTGCCCTTTGAGTTCTCCAATAGAGTAGCTAATGTGTGTATTTATCTATCTATATATGTTTATTAATTTTCCATTTGATACAGGAACTTGAGGATGTGAGAAAGAGCCTGGAGATCAAAAAGGAAGAATTAGATGAACTACAGGAAAAGCTAAATGCAAAAGAAAGAGTGAGTACCTGCATTTTGTTACGGTGTTATTCTGAATTCATTATTGATATTTATGAGGACAGCCCCTTCTCTTTTTATTCAATCGGTAGTTTTTCCCTTTAAAGTCCTGTTTCCGAGAAAATGGCAACTCGAAAGGAAGAGTTAAGTATTTAACTATCATATTTTTACTGTGTTTGTGGTAAATAATGAACAGGAGGAGATTCAAAAGCTAATGGATGAACATAGAGCTATCTTGAAATCTAAGGAAGAGGAGTTTGAATTGGAAATGAGGCAGAGGCATGCATCACTAGATGAGGAACTGAAAAGCAAGGTGATTGAACTGGAGAAGAAGGAAGCTGAAGTCGATCACATCGAAGAAAAACTTAAAAAACGCGAGCAGGCACTTGAAAAGAAAAGTGACAAAATGAAAGAGAAGGAGAAGGATCTTGAATTGAAGCAGAAAGCATTAAAGGAAAGGGAGAAGTCTCTGAAAATTGGTGAGAGAGAAATGGAAACTGAAAAGAAGCAGATAAATACTGAGAAGGATTGTTTACTAGCGTTAAAGGTTGAACTTGAGAACAGAAGAGCTGAACTTGAAAAACAACAGCTCAAGATTATCGAGGAAATCGAGCAGCTTAAAATAACCGAAGATGAGAAAATGGAACATGCTCGCCTTCAATCAGAACTGAAGCAGGAGATCAACAAGTGCAGAGATTTACGAGACTCTCTTTTGAAGGAAGCTGAAGATTTAAAGCAGGAAAAAGAGAGATTTGAGAGAGAATGGGAAGAGCTGGATGAGAAAAGATCTGAGATCAAGAAGGAGTTGCAGCAACTTAATGATTCAAAAAAGAAATTTGAGAAACTGCGGCACACTGAGGAGGAGAGGTTGAAGAAGGAGAAGCTGGAAACAGATAATTATGTTCAGAGAGAGTTGGAAGCCCTTAAAGCGGCACAAGAGACATTTGCAGCTACAATGGATCATGAGAGGTCAGTATTAGCTGAGAAAACTCAAAGTGAGAAGATCCAAATGCTTCATGATTTTAGAAAAACAAAAAAGAGATCTTGAGAGTGAAATGCAGCGGAAACGGGAGGAAATGGAATCCGCTCTGCATGAGCAGGAAAAATGCTTTGAGGAAGAGAGGCAGAGGGAACTCAGCAATGCTAACTATCTAAGGGAAGTTGCCCATAAGGAAATGGAAGTGATGAAGTCAGAAAGAGTTAGGCTGGAGAAAGAAAAACAGGAAATTTCATCCAACAAGATGCATCTGGTGGAACAACAGTCGGAGATGAAAAAAGACATCGATGTGCTCGATGGTTTAAGCAGGAAATTGAAGGATCAAAGGGAAGCTTTTGCAATAGAAAAGGAGAGGTTTATTGCTTTTGTCAAGAAGCAGGAGAATTGCAGCTCATGTGGGGAGGGGATTCGTATATTTGAGCTTTCTGACCTTCAAACTCTAAATAATACGGTGGATTATGAGGCCCCTTCCTTGCGAAATGTTGCAGTGGAACATCTAACTGATGGTTTCCAGGACACACCTGGAAGGGCTAACAATGAGTTGTCTCCAGGTGATCTTAATTCAGGATCTATGGCTTCTGCCGGAACCTTATCCAGGTTGCTCAAATGCACAACTAAGCTTCTGAAGTTTTCACCTGGTAAAAAAATTAAGCATCCTGCATCTCAAGATAACATTGATGGATCTTCTCTGGAAGAGAAATTTGTTGGCGAATTACCTGATGCTATGTCGAAAAAAAATCAACTAGATCTGGCTGTCTCTATCAATGACGACATATTTGATGACCAAAAACTTCAAAGAGATGACAGTGTAAGAGAGGTGGAAGTTGGCCAAGATGTTCCTGAAGACTCTCAGCATTCAAACATGAATAGTCAGCACAAACCTGTCAGGAAAGGGCGTGGTAAAACTAGCAAGACAGGTCGCACTAATTCAAAAGCTGCAAGTGCAAAAATTGTCCTTGGAGAAAATCTGAAGGAGTCTGAGAATATGCACGTCAATGGAGGTTTGGAGACCTCAATTAATGTCAATGAGGAGAGCCAGAAAGAAGAATCTAGTCTCTTTGGTGAAGCGCGAAGTAAGACCAGAAAGCGTACTCGCATCCATGGAACAGCAAGTGAATTGGATGGAAGTCACAGTGATGGACAGTCAGATAGTGTGACAGCCACCAGTAGGAGGAAGAGGAGACAAAGGGCTGCCCCGTCTGCGCCGACTCCCGGTGAAAAAAGATACAATCTCCGCCGTCCAAGAAGGTACATCCCTTTTGTGCTTTTTAATTTCTGAATTTCGTTGTAATGCATGGATAATGAACTTAACCGTAAACGAGAATCCCTCCAAAAAACAAATGTCATGCAAAATTGAATTTATGTGTATATTTAGAAGGTAATGTCATGCGAAAATAAATTTATGCAAACATAGAAAGCTCTTTCCTTCGCTGCTTCATCCAATAGGTAAAAGCAGAGGGATAAATAGGGAAAACTGAAAAGTTTAAGCTTATCGCTCAATTTTTCTAGCAAAGTTAACTTCACAGCTATGGGTAACATGGTATGTCAGTGACTTCTGATGTCCTCTAGTCTTTTGAATAAGGTCACTTCTGGACATTTAGAAATGAAATGATGAGTTCTTGAGGATTATGAATGGATGAACTTTTGCAAAAGGAGTTGTGGAATTTGAAATTACTCATATCACAGTTCCGTCCTCAACCTTGTCCTTCAAGATTTCCCTTCACTGAAATGTTCCTCAACCTTGTCCTTCAAGATTGACAACCTTCATGTATAAACATTGGAATTAAGTTAGTGTGACACCATCAGTACCCTGAGAACTCCCTTTGCCTGAACATTTTCTTCTCTTTGGTACATGTTCTAGGTTTTTAGGCAGTGTCTTTGTTTTGTTGGTGTAACAAGCAATGTTTAGAGGATTTAGATCAAGTTTTAGAGTTAGTGGACTCTTTGTTAGCTATATTCTTTCTATAATTGTCTCACTTTTGGAAGTTGCCAGCATTATATGCTGAGGAATACTAATATGCCAGTTTTTTCTGGAAAAAAAAACCATACAGCTAATCATCTGCCAAAATGTGAAGGCATGTATAGCTGATCTCGTACTCCAGCTAGCAGACAAATTGGTTTCAGTTTACTAAAGCTCTAAAGATGTTTGTACCCTTCGGGTGGCCCAGCGGATTGGGCTTGGAACTCCCATGTTGGAGGTCTCAAGTTCAAAACCCCTTGCTAGCGAAAGCAAGGGTTTGCCTTTTGGATCGAGCTCGTTGCACCAGGCTTGCTAGTGCGGGTTGCCTCTCCTGTGTGGTTTGCGAGCTATTGCATACCCAATAAGTAGTGGCTACGGGTTCCCCTTGTCATTTAAAAAAAAAAGATGTTTGTTTTACATGAAGGAAGAGGTGGTTCAATTTAAATCCACTCCTTATATGACCTATTTATTCTATAAGCTCTATTTGATTAAATTTAGGAAGTTACTTTGTGTAGTTAGTCCTTTAATCACCTGGATGTCAGAGTGGTATTCCTAGATTCCTTCTTGTTGCAAAGTTGCCCTACTCAATCCACCCAAAGTGACTATAGGAACCAGATTTATCATTAGCATCCTCGTACTTGAGAGTCAATTGGGTGGTCCGTCGTTCAACTTTTTCTGATGAAAGATTTTAGGTCTCGTGAAACTCCCAACTTTGGAAGGAAATGACCAACTTTTAAGCTGCTGCTCTTTTTCATGGTAGACTATAGTCTCTGATGCTCCTTCCCCATGTTGAGAAACACTCTGAGCTGGGAACAGGTGTTGTTTTGAAAGCTAATGGTGTTTTGACTTACATGTTTGCTATCAGTGCTGCTGTAGCAACGGCTAATGGATCCTTGCCAGAGCTTGTCTCAAAATCTCAGGAAGAAAATGGGGACTCCAAAGCCGTCCTGGCAATTCCTGCAGCCATCAGTGGTGGAGAACCCAGAAACTCTGATGCTGCTCTTCCTGCTGTAGACAATTGCCCTGTAAGTGTACTCTCTTTTATGATGTACTTTGATATTTCTTTTTTCATTACTGCATTGCATCTGCACGTAGGCTATCTATGTAATATTTTCTTTGGTTCCCCTAGCACCTCCTTCCCTTGGATATTATCCCACAACAGCGCAATGGCATGAGTTATTAAACTGGATCTTTTACTCAAATGAAATATTCAAACGGGTGACAGACAACTGTTTCATTAAAGGGTGTCAGTTGGATGGTGTCGAGAGGAGGTTTGATCTCCACATAAAATCTAGCAAGTAATACAATGTCTGCTTGCTACTTTTGTTTTTCTTCATAAATCATACCTACATAAATTATGCACAAATATATGTAATATTGTGTGCAGTATAGAATGTGGAATAAAAATATAAATGTTAGTAATATATGAATTAAAAACATTAAAACGGATAGTGATAATAGATAATAAATAGACTTCCATTTTATTTAAGAGGTGAACACATTTTAAATTATACATTGAACATTAATTCGTAGTATTATCAAACCAAACACATCCAACAAGAAATATTCCCTGTATTTTTCCTTTTTTTTTTAAAAAAAAACTAATCTTTGCATCGCAATTGCAATATTACTAGTTTCTGCATGACTCAAAACTCTAAATCAAATGCTTCCTAAAGTTTGTTATTACTTCTGTAGCAGTTGATTGATGAAGCAGCAGATGATCAGGGATGCAGTGCTGATATAGCTAATGAATTGGTAGATGATACAGGATTAAGTGAAGAACTGAATGGACCTCCAGAAGGACCCTCAGCTTACAGCATCTACGATGAGGAACCGGAAGGTGACCCCATTGTGCGTGAAGATGGAGAGCGAGATGAGGACGACAATGATGAAGTAGACGAGGAGGAAGAGGTTCCACATCCTGGTGAAGTCTCAATAGGGAAGAAGATTTGGAGTTTCATGACTACATAGTGAAAAGGCCAAATGACACCCTTTATCGGTTACATGTCTGAGGGTAGTTTTCTAGGCATGTTGTCGAGTATTCCATTTGTTTTGCTACTTGTAGAGCAGTTTGATGCTTTTAGAGTTGGTGTAGTGGTGTGTCTTCTTTCTTGAAACAGAAGTCAGTTCAGGTTGGGAATATGGTAGTAGGTTCTTTAATGTTTTGTGATTAGGGTTTTCAGGTGTTTTCATATTGTTTAACAATCTCTGTGTCCATAATCTTGGTAGCACATTGTAACACTAGATTTCCCTTCACTGAAATGTCATTGAAACAATGTTACAATAACTTAAGTCGTTTGGTGTTCTATTTTATTTGTCACTTAAAATAACTTAATTTATAATGATGAGGTGAGTTTTTTATTAGTTGCCTTGCGTCATTATAATCATCCAAGTATTAAGCCAAAAGAATAAAACATATGTAATAAGGGGGTGTTTGGATTGACACTTTTTGAGTGATTTATAAGTTAAAAGCTGAGTCATAAGTTGGGAATCTCCAACTTTGAAGAAAGTAAATAACAAATGAAAGACAAAAAAAAAATTGTCCAAGTGTTTCAAGTGACCTCTATTTATAGGGTTCTATTGAGGAATATCAAAGGGTGATAAACATAACATTTAACTTTGAGAGTAAGGTAAAGAATATGAAGTTGTGGAAGATCAATGGGGAAAGTAGTGGAGGTGTGGCTATTACTATACATAATGGTTAGTATTTTTTACACCTTCAAGTTATAGACATTCATACTAGATAGTCTGAAACATTTTTGTGAAAAGAAAGAACACATCTCCGACAATACTTGTCAACTTTTGAAAAATCAATAAATGATGTAATAGTTATATTGCAGCCAGGCAGTGCTATCCTTTTGTATGACTAATTTTTTTTAGACTCGTAATTTGTGGTTGTGTTTTGATGATGGAAGCTACAGTACCACCATGATGTATTGGCATGGAATGATTATCATCATCTAAGTTGTAAGCCTCAAAACAAGTCAGCTACAGCTACACACTAGTTGACAAAGCATACAAGGGTACAATTGTCTGTATCAACAAACTTGAAAGAAAATCATAAGGCTGCTATTGTACAGAACATCAACACATCTTTAGCAACTCCTAAAATAACTTAAACATATCCACTAAATCTCGTCCTCATGTACAGCGGAGATAATAGTTACATCTTCAAACATGCCATTAAACTTGATGGAATGATGAATAAGTTATAGATCCTTCATTCAATCAGATTGTCTTAGAGTTGTTTATCTAGGGGAACCATAGAAACTGTTGTGATAGGATCTAGGGGAACCATCTTTGACAAGTGGGCTTCTCCTCTCTCTCTCTGATAAGGATCTTCCAAAACTAGGGCTTCTTGGCAATGCAGCACTGTCCCTTGAGTTATGAGATGAATAACGTGAGTCATAAGCCCCGTATCTGTAAGAATAGGTTGACAACGACGGGCTAGCTCCAGGATCACAACCAGGAGGTCCGTCATCTTCAAAATCCCTAGACCGACGCTGTTCATGATAATGCCCTCTGTTGACAGAGTCTTGTGCATGGTTATAACGGTTGTGTGAATGACTTATTGAATAATGCGAACTCGAACGTGCAGCTTCCCAACGTCTTTCATCAGCATTTTCTGGTATTGGGGCATTTACACCTGGAAAATCAACAGTCATCTTCCTAGGCGGGTTTGAAAAGCTTTTATCAAGAATTTCCCCTTCCTCTATTTCTTCCTTATTTTCCTCATCAGCAAATATTGTGATTCCAGAGGGTAGATCCTCGTCTTCTTCTAAAAAGGTCAAGTAAATTGCAAAACAATGAGTAGATATATAACAATAGCTATTGAGAAAACTAAAAATAACATGCTATTCTCTGGAAGCAAAAACCAAAGAAGTTGGTATATCCAAAAAACTGGAGGAAAAAAATGAATACAAGTATTGGAAGAGAGAGCTGGTCCTCGCTAATTTGGGCCTAACCTACTAATTTCATTAAAAGGCTCATGTTTAACCAGGTTAGATACTACACCTTGACAAAAAACTAAAATCTAACTGGAATACCAACAAAATATAAATAGGCATGTGGAGGTATGGTTAATTACCCAAATATCCTGGTGGATATCCCATTCCCCTCATTCTATTAATCCAGGGAGGTGGATCAAGCTCCTGAAAATGAAAAATAGAAGTATTGATGAAAAAAATAAAGATATGCTACCAGAGTCTTGCCACTTCCAAAACTAGAATGAAATTGCACTGGATCAAAAACTTAAAAACAGTTAATTAAGAACATGTAAAACCGTTGATCCCATGAGAAAGCAAATTCAGAACATAATCTCACCCCAAGGCCCAAAAGTTTTCGTGTTTCTGGATCCAGGGCACCTGGTCTTAAACCGTCATATTTTCCCCTCAGAGAATCTTGATAATAACGAGTTGAGTTGCGAGAACTGGCACTTTGATTCCTTCTGGATTTATGTTGTTTACGGGCACTATTAACAGCTGCATTATCACGAGGCTTGGGGCATTCTTTCAACGCGTGGCTATAGGAACCACAATTGAAACATCGGGAACTATCAACCATTTCCATTCCTCTGCAAAACAAAAAACATCTAAGATATTATGCCTGAAAAATCAAACAAACAAACAAACAAAATTCTTGTCGCCAAGAAACATCAAATATCAGCTTCAAGGATCTCCTCACTGTACCATGCATACTTCCTTCATTAGTATTGCCTTTTCCTTGACAATTAAGTATATAAACAGAGAACAAAGATCATCAATGGACACAACTGTGCCATCAAATTTGTGAACAAGCATATTTATAGGCATAATCTCAATGCTGTCAAGGAAACTACTGCCATTACCAATCCCACCCCCACCCCCCACGCCCCAAAAGATCATTTTGAAGTGAAAAGACTAACATTACATAATTATCATATAAGTATCTCAACATGACAAGAATAACATGACACTACACTGGGAAGCATTCTAACATCGATACATGCTACTATAAATATTGGCTTATACGAATCTTATGCAGGGGCCGGCAACACATACCATGCACCTGACGTTGAGGAGTAATCAAACAGCACCCAGTAGATGTCATCAAGATGACAGGACGAGGAAGATGAATCTGACTCACGACAGGATGAAAGGTACACTTCAAGACTACAACAGTAGGAAGGAAGAGAGATGGAAGGAAAGAAGAAGAGGAAGAGGCAACTAAAAGATGGAAGGAAAAGAAAAAGAGCAAGGGCAAGTATAAGGTTGAACAGGTAGAGACCAACCGCATAAGAATTCTTCAAGAAAAACTGCATCAAGAGTTGCTTACCACATCAGCCTAGAGAGCTTTTGAGGCGATAAAAAATGAGTTTGCACATTTAAGAAATAACCCTTTTTTCTTTGATTGCTTTTTGGTACACCCTTGAATTCCTTCTTGTAAAGATCATTGGGGGTGTCTTTAGCAGAGAATCGTGTTTTAATGTAAATTCTCTACTTTTTGGTTTTGCCTCTTCTATAGGGGAACTTTCACGTCCATTGTTAATAATATTGTTAATAATATTATTTACCTCGTCAAAAAGAAAGAAAATATTTGAATTTTACCAGTTACAGTCATTAATTTTGTGTGTAAGCCTATATCTGTACTTTTAAATATGAGCACCCTGGCTTCAGTGTCACTCACCCATACAGTACTCCAAACTAACTGAAAGAATATAGGAGACATGTTCTAGGAATGAACTTACTACGAAGAGCGAAACTGCAACTTACCTTTCCACATTGCTTGAACTATCTGTTGCAGTCAAAGCAAATGAATATCCACGATCATAAAGAGGAATAGAGTTTCCATCCAATGGAATAAACTCGCTCTTGTTGTTACTTGCTTGTTTGTCCACCCAATATGTCTAACAGAAAATAGTACTTTTTAGCCTATGAACAGAAAAATTAATGCTATGCAGCCAAGAGCCCAAGACAGTCAAATTACAACACTATTCTCAATTTGAGCAGTATAGGTAGATATACCACTATCAGAGGATTGGAGTGTGCAGCCCACAAATGTGGGATAAGAATTCAATAGTGTTGCATGATCAACAAAAAGTTTTTGCAAACAAAATTTGTTTCACTTATAGACAACAATGAACTTACACCATAATTTGAAAGCAACTATCAAAAGCATTAATTTTAGGATTTGAGCATTTGAATGTGCCCACACTTTTATGAAGATAATTCTCACTAACAGATGGCGATAATCCTGTATATGATCTGTGCACCTAAAACTATATAGAGTCTTAAACAAGCCCAGTATTGATAAATACATGTTTAAGCAATGGGAATTGTTCAGCCTGTTTTGCCCTTAGCCTCAGCACCTAAGCGAGCCTTTAACACTAACGGCATTTATTTGTAAGAAACAAAGTGAATTGTGTGATCCAAAATAAGAGGTAACTTTTACATGGACTATGGAGTCGTCATATTTTGCTACCACAGATAATTATGGTTATAGACTTACCGTATTCCAGATAATACTGCAATGTTCTTAATTTTAAATTATAGATGCTAACCGAAATGCTGAAAGTTTGCGATTTAACCAAAAGATTAATTGATTCTCATCAAGCCAATTCTAGATCTTCTGGGATACAAGTACTTGAAAGGTTTCTATAATATTTTGCTTCCTTTCTCTACCTTTTTTTGTGTGGATGGGGGATGCAATTTGCAAAATCAAACAATCTGATTTGTCCATTCTAGGAATTCATGATGGCTGACAAAATAAATGTCAAGTTTTATGCGTCAAGCAAAAAAAAACGTGTGCAAAATTAGTGGAGGCAATTGTCTTTTCTGTTTACCTTTTTAACTAAAAACATCCTTAAATACAACGGTAATAATAGCTTAACAGAGAATTTAAATTTGTACATGCGGCAGAGATAGAAATATACCACTGCAGAGGGTTTCTCCAAACCAACATGAAGAGCAGGGAAGTACGTCTCTTCACCAGATTCTAACACTTCTCTTGAATCCTGAAATCAAAGAAACAAGACTCAGCACTCTCAAGATGAAACCCATGGACACTGCAGGTGGCTAGAAAAACCTCAATAATCACAACACAAAATGTTAAGACTCACCATCAGATGTTCCAGTAACATAATATAGTAAACAGTATTTTAGGAATAATAAATAGTAGTAAAATAATGCCTAAATGATGCCAGAATAGCAAACATCAATATTTGACCATTTTTAACTTATGCATTAAACATGACAACTAACTTCCAGCTTGGTGCAAAATCTGGACAGCGGAATTACTTCTTAATTTTATTCAATGGAGAAGAATCAAAGACATCCAGCATTGATCCAACTAGGTAAACATAAATTTTTTGGTAACTAATCGGTCACATTATTCACCAAGTAGCCAATAAATATAAATAAAGCTACAACGCAGCCTTGCCAAATCACAATGTAACTCATCAGTAGTTTTAATCACCAAGTAGCTAATAAGTGCATAACAAAGCTACAAAGCAACCTTGCCAAAGCATAATGTTAAATCACATGACCTCCATAATCCATCAACTAAGCTTAAACATAAAAAATAGCATTAGTGAAACATATTCCTAAGCTTTAGTGATGCTCGAACATTATACACACATGCAATTTCTCTCGCTAAACTTGTTGGTTCTCTTCTACTGTTCTCGAATGCTCTTGTGTTTCTTTTGGACCAAATAGGTTGAATGGTTCCCGTGAAGACTAGTTTAAGAACTTGAACCATGGTTGATCACTCGATCTACCTTTAGGCCTCGTTTGTTAGCACTTAATGGAGGGCTGAATCTGAATGGTCCGATATTTGGTCATTGAGTGCATTTGTTTACATTAAGATTTAAGCACTTAGGCCTGCTGAATATTAGTCATTCAAATTCAGCCCATTAAGTGTGTGTTTTAGGTCTAAATCTTAATCATCAAGATTCAGCCCATTAACTCCATTTGTTTCTTCATCTTAATGGTCAAGAATACATCTGACTGGATCAGAT